>HG995360.1:5218236-5468622 GCA_905333045.1 Lysandra bellargus
GCATGAAAAGCGCGGGAATCTCCAAAAAGGGCGGTCGTGTCTTTTCTGGAAAAAATAATTTTTCGAATTATTTATTGTAAATATCTTAGTTAGTTAGTTTTCTTTTTATATTTATTTAGTTTCTTTTAGTTTTTATTGTTTTCTGCGCATTTTGGTAAGTCTCTTGTATATAGTATTTTGTAAATATGGATGTGGACCCGGGGGGGCCGGAGTGCCCCCCTGCTGGCCAATTTATAACTGTTCAGACAACAGAAATTAACGATTCTTCTATGGACACTGATTCTTCGATTAATAATTCATCATCTTCAAACCGCAAACGCCCTGCAACATCCAGACGAGTTTGCAGAAAATGCAACAAGAAAATTAAGAAAAATCCTAATAAAACTAATCCAGATGTCAACTGTCTGTGTTACAGTGATTCAGAAAACAAAGACAGCTTAAATAATATTCAGGAAACACAAGGAGTTGATATCAAAGAGAAAAGCCAGGGCTTGACTAATCCCCGTGTAAGTCGTTTACTGTACACCAACACCGACTCTACACCCTATGTAGTACATATTCAGAAAGAGATTTCATCTTCTAACGGAAATTGCTCTTTACACCCCGTAGAGTTTGGTCGTTTCCTTAAAAATAACAATATAAAAAATGTTGAGAACGGCAGCCTTAAAAGGATTGGCAGAAATAGATTATCTTTATCTTTCTCAATGTTTTCTGATGCCAATAATTTTATCAATAATGAAAATTTAAAGCTGAATAATTACAAGGTTTTTCTTCCTTCTTTCCAAGTTTGCCGAGTAGGCTTGGTTCGAGGTATACCAGCAGATTGGACTGAGGATGACATTTTGGCTAACGTTACTCTGCCTTATGGTTGTGGAGAAATTTTAAAATTAAGGCGTTTAAAGAAAAAAAACATTGTAAATAATTCTGCACAGTTTGTTAATACTGAGTCTGTAGTTTTTACATTTGACGGCCAAACATTACCTAAAAGAATTTTCATTTGTTATAACTCTTTGCCTGTTGACTTATACATTTACCCTACTATACAGTGTTACAATTGCTGTAGGTATGGGCATGTTAAGTCGCAGTGCAGATCGACTCCCAGATGTTTCCGTTGTGGTCAGAGTCACTCGGGTGACAAATGTTCAGTAGATGAGGATTGTGTATTTTGTTGTTTATGCCAAGCTTCTCATATAGCTACTAGTAAGAATTGTCCCGAGTTTCACAGACAAAAATTAATAAAAGAATCCATGGCTCACAAAAATTTATCATATGCTGAAGCTTCAAAACTCCACCCTCCTATTTCAAAACTGTATTCAACTGTTTTATCTTCTAGTTCTCCTCCTTCTTTCTTAAACCAACAAAAACAAAATCCACCCAGCAACAACTCTGTAAATAAAACAACCACAGAATCATACAAAAAAACTGTGTTCAGACAACCTAGGACACCACCTAAGACAGTTAGTGGATATGATAAAACAGCTCATTTTAATTTAATTAAAGACTATAATCCGCCAACGGGTTCGAATGGTTCAGCTTTAATAGCAAATAACGATAATAATATTTCAGTAGCTGAATTAATATCAGCTATATTAAGTTACTTAACTCAATCAAATATTATATCCACATCGGTCTCACCGTCCAACGTAGCCTCCATTAATAGTATTAAACCTAAAACAACCTCCCATTATGGATTATCTGATCCAATGGAACTGTCGCAGTGCAGTCAGCAAAAAAAGTGAAATTACTCATTTAATAAACAAATATAAACCACTAGTCTTCGCTCTTCAAGAAACATGGTTCAAGCCAGATTCTCTTTTCAAGATTCCTGGCTATGCCTGTATAAGAGAGGACAGATCCGATGGGTATGGTGGTACAGCCTTACTCATCAACAATCATCATTCATTTGTACATTTTTCACTCCCATTACATAATCCAAATGTTTCTATAATCGCTGCATCTGTTAATAACATCTGTTTTGTCTCATTGTATATTCCTCATCCATCTTATTCAATATTTTTAGAAATTAAAAATTTAATTAGCCATTTACCAAAACCTTTTGTAATTCTTGGTGATTTTAATGCTCAACACTTGTCTTGGGGTAGCAGTAATAATAATCAATGGGGTTTTGAAATATTAGATTTATTAGATTACCACAAGTTATGCATTCTTAATACAGGGTTTCCAACGAGGCATACTGCACCCGATGAGGGTTATAGTGCTCCCGATTTGTCTATTTGTACTTCAAATCTTTCTTCTCTTTTTCACTGGTCAGTTTTATCATCTAGTCACGGTAGTGATCACTTCCCTATTCTTCTGTCTCTCCCCTGTAAAAATAAAAAGCAGAATCATCCTACTAATTTTTCATCATTAAAATATAATTTAAAAAATGCAGAATGGGAAAAGTTTCATCATGCACTAGAAAATAAACTGTCTCTTCTTCCTAGTATATCACCCGGAAATGAATCTGTTTGTGCTGATGCTTTAGCATCTGCTTTAATCGAATCAGCAGATGAAACTCTCCCTATTAAGAAAACTCCTAAACGTTACATTCCATCACCTCCTTGGTGGGATAATGACTGTTCAGTCGCTATACATAAAAGAAAACAGGCTGAAAGAGAATATAATATTAATTCTACCTTTGAAAACTACGATATTTATTGTAAGTCTGTTAACGACGCGAAGAAATTATTTAAGAAAAAGAAGTCTGCAAGCTGGAAAAGGTTTTGCGAATCTATTAGTCCGGACACACATGCTTCCATAGTTTGGAACAATATTAGAAGGTATAGGTCTGCATATAAGCCCCCTTTTCATCCTATGCCAGATTCTCTAGCCAATGATTTTTTAAAGAGATTAGCACCTCCCTCTGTGTCACTTCTCCGTCCATCACCTTTAGGCGAAGTTAACCTTATAGACCTTAACTCGCTTTTTACTCTACAAGAGTTAAAAGGAGTTGTCGCAAATTTAAACGACTCGGCTCCGGGCATTGATGGAATCCCCTACTCTTTTTTTAAACACGCTTCAGATGACATTTTAACTTATTATTTGGATTTGGTTAATTCAATGTTATTATCAGGTAATATTCCAAATTCATGGAAAACACAGAAGGTTATTCCCATTCCAAAACCTGGAAAACCTCCCTCTTCAGCTTCCTCCTATCGCCCAATAGTCTTATCATCAGTGCTATTAAAGATTGCAGAACATCTCGTAAAGAATCGTTTGGAATGGCATATTGAAAAACATAACCTCCTAGCCAAAAGTCAATATGGATTCCGAAAAGGAAAAGGTACAATAGACAATATTGCACTTTTTACCACAGATGTTCGTATCGCTTTTACAGAAAACAAATCTGTTTTAGCGGCTTTTTTAGATATAAATGCAGCATATGATAACGTAAGAATAGATATACTCCAACGAAAGCTACATTTATTAGGTGTTCCCATATTATTAATTAATTTTATTATAAACATATTACTTGAAAGATTTATCGCTCTGCCTTTGCAAAATGAAACGTCAACGGAATTGCGGGTTGTAGATAAAGGACTTCCCCAAGGCTCACCAATAAGTCCACCTTTGTACAATATTTATACATCAGATTTAGAAGAAGCAGTCATTGGCGAGACTTCAGACTTGGAATCATTTACGTTAACAGATATAGAGTATGTAGATGATGAATTATATCTATTGCAATATGCCGATGACTTAACAATCTATGTCATAGACCAATCCATTGCAAGGGCCTCTATTCGATTATCGCGCTGTCTAGCAAGACTAAAAATATGGTTAGATGCAAATGGATTAGATCTTTCAGTTAATAAAAGTACTGCTGTTCTATTTACCCGTATGCGCTTACCTCCGCCTGTGGTGGTAAAATATAATGGATTGCAAATTCCAGTCGACAAGGAGGCAAAGTTTTTAGGGGTAATTTTAGATTCAAAACTCAATGGTAATGCTCATAACGAGTATGTTGCGTCAAAGTGTGAACGTACTTTAAACATAATAAGGTGCCTATCAGGAGTGTGGTGGGGATCTCACCCGTTTAACTTAAAATTACTGTATAACGCATTGATAAGAAGTGTGTTAGATTATGGAACATTCCTTCTTGAACCCTGTAACGTAGCTGGTTTCAAACAGTTAGATAAGATTCAAGCAAAAGCGATGAGAATCATTTGTGGAGCCATGGCTTCCTCGCCAATAAATGCATTACAGGTAGAATGTGGTGAACCACCGCTCTATCTCAGGCGGCAATATTTGGCTGACAAGTTCTTCATTCGTTGTTTGCAATTTTCAAACCACCCTCTTATTCCGAAACTAAAAAAACTGTTAGATTTAGTAAACAAGGATAATTTTTGGCTACACAAATCTCGCCCTTGCTTAGTAAATAGTTATGTGCGATACTCATTTCTTGACGCCCCTACTTTTAGATTACCTGTGTACCCTCTGTTTCAATCTTCTTTTGATTCCCTTATTTTAAATCCGGATATCCGTTACGATATAGGTTTTAAAAAATCTGATAAGTATTATGCAAAACCATTTTTCAATTATTTAACAACCAATAATTGGGAAGGTTGGCATCACATATACACAGATGCCTCTAAAATGTCAATAGTTAATAATAAGTGTGTTGGAGTTGGTATATACCATCTCCAATACAACATAGTCCAAAAAGTCAAATTTCCGCCGCAAACTTCCGTATTCACTGGAGAATGTTATGGCCTATTTAAAGCGGTAGACTACATTTTACTAGCGAAACTTAATAAAACTGTCATTTTTACTGATTCTTTAAGTGCCCTTCAAGCATTAAATAGATTTACGTTTAAGTCAAAATGTTTTCCTATAATCATTCAAATTAGAAATCTTTTGCAGAAATGTATTGTTGCTAACTTATCTGTTACGTTTGTCTGGATACCGAGTCATTGCGGCATTCTTGGAAATGAAAAAGCGGATGCTTTAGCCAAAGACGCTGCTTTTAGTGGAGATGTTTTCCCGTATATGAATTACTGTCATGACTTGCCTTCCCTTGCTAAGGACGTACTCCAACAGGATTGGAGTAAGGACTGGGCACGAACGAGTCTTAAAAAAGGTGTTCAGTATAGGCTAATACAACCAGAGATTCAGTTCAGACCTTGGTTTTTCAAAATTAAATTATCAAAAAGCACAACTTCTTCTTTAATAAGAATGAGGTTAGGACATGTCCTCACCCCGGCCCACCTAAAAAAGATACGAATTCGCAACAATGATGCTTGTGATTGCGGTTTGGAGGTGGGTGATTTGAATCATATTATTCTTTCCTGTCCTCTGTATGATCACTCCTGTCTTTATGATAGTCTCTCCTCTATGTCTATTCCCTTTCCTACTTCCGTACCAACTTTATTAAATTTATGTAACAAATTAGTTTATTCGTCTTTATCTCAATATTTACGTAGCAATTCAATTAACCTTTAATTAATATACTAAACCTTGTAGTGAAACTTCCTAACTAGATCCGAAATCCTAAATTCCGTACTTACTTTACTTTTCCACCGCCTATTCCCTACCTTTGCATATGGCAAAGTACACCACCGGTGTCAGTGCCAAAAAAAAAAAAAAAAAAAAAAAAAAAAAAAAAAAAAAAAAAAAAAAAGTAGCTGCATACGAGTTTGACAGCTGTCAAACTCGCCTACGCGGCAGGGCTTCAAATAACGTTATTTTTTCATAACGTTATTGCTTCAAGGGCATAGATAACGTTATGAAAATTTAACCGATACTAGAAATAACGTTATAAATGTATTTAATAACGGTAAATGTTATAACGATATATATGATTTATAACGGTAAATATATGTTCTTTGATAACGTTATAGTCCGTCAAGAAAGTCATGACAGGCGGGAAAATTTTCTAAACGTAATCACGCCCTTAAGGTGTATTTTTTTCTTTGTATTTTCACAGAGAACGCTTATTACATTTTAAATATGAGTGAGATTTGGTGCACCGTGCACGATCGCATACCTGATACCAGAAAATAACGTTATATTTACCGTTATTATTATAACGTTTTTTTTTGTTATGCCATAACGAAAAAATAACGTTAAAATAATAACGGTAAATATAACGTTATTTTACTAGATATCGTTAAAAAAATAACGTTATCTGGCTACCATTATGAAAATAACGGTACGTAACGATATTTTTTCTGTTATTCGATAACGTTATGAAGCCCTGTAGTCCGTCAAGAAAGTCATGACAAGCGGGAAAATTTTCTAAACGTAATCACGCTTATAAGGTGTATTTTTTCTTTGTATTTTCACACAAATCTCGCAAAAAAAGTGGGCTGCGAGTGAGATTTAGTGTACCGTGCACGATCGCATACCTGATACCAGAAAATAACGTTATATTTACCGTTATTATCATAACGATATTTTTTCGTTTCGAAAAAATATCGTTATAATAATAACGGTAAATATAACGTTATTTTACTAAATATCGTTAAAAAAATAACGTTATCTGGCTACCATTATGAAAATAACGGTACGTAACGATATTTTTTCTGTTATTCGATAACGTTATGAAGCCCTGGTCACCACTCACCCGTCAGCCGTCAGTTTAATGTCAAAGTAGTTGGAAAAAAATACGTTTTTTTCATTATTTTGTAAGAAAATAGAATTCCCAAAAATTATGTATAAAAAATATAGAGAATAATAGGAAAAACAATTTTTAATCATTCAAATGGAGGAAAAAACCTTTATTTGTAAGTACCAAAATACACTTATGTCGTATTAACAAATCTTCCATGGTTTATTGGAATTTTGTTTGTAAATTATAATAAACAAATCATGCTTATAACTTTTAGGGTCGCCCGATCTAACCAGGAGATTTTTTGAATTAAGATTTGAAAACGATTTGCTATTTAAAAAGTATAAGCAACCTTGGGGGTGAGTTCTAAAGATATAATATGAAGGCTCCACAGCTGCAATAATGATTAATGTCCTATGTCGCCGGTTACACGGTCAAATTTTCATCAATCTGATTCGTCAATCCGTACCGGATTGACGAAAATTTGATTGTGTACGCCACGGATTGATGGATTGATCGTATTTTTAATCGACTTCCAAAAAACGAGGAGGTTATATTATGTTCGGCTGTGGATATTTTTTTATTTTTATTTTTTTTTGTGTTCAACGATTACTCCGCCGTTTGTGAACCGATTTTCGAAAGTTTTGTTTTGTTGTATTAGATTTCACTCCAATTTGGTACCATGTTCACAAAAGTGATGACCTGATGATGGGATCCATGAGTAATCGAGGGAACTCCTCGAAATTTATATGGAAACATATGGTGATTTTGGTTTTATGAGAAGCATCCTAAGCATATGCTACCAAAACGCAAGATTTTGCACCGAGGTATACTATGGTTCCAAAGCTCCGGATTCCTTATAGATACAAGTTTGGGAGTTTAGGCGCTGTTTTAAGAACTGAAAGCATATGCTACTATGCAAATTGCATTCATCATCATCATCATCATCATTACCACGTCAGGGTCACCAATGTCACCAAATTCATTCACTTATCTCCAGAGCATAAGGCACACATTTGACATTACTCCTGAGAAGTTAAAGTTGCTTCGATAATGTAACATTCTGTTTCACTTCGCCAAGATATTCTGGAAAACAACCTAATTTCAACCTTTTGCATTGTGTTTAGCGTTCATAGTACGCATCGCATTGCATATCTGCCAGGGCTGTCAAGCAAGCGGCGCGGCGCGGGCGCGGGCCGGGTACTATGCACAGAATACAAATTACTCACGGAGGTACTATGTGCGCTGCGTGTGCGACAAGTCGAGCGAGTGCCAGCCTATTGAAACTAGTCCGGTGACCGGCTACTTAGCACGTCACACGTGTTGACTTCGATTTTTTTTAATGTATTGTTTAAAATTATATACAGGCTGCAGCTGATATTATAATATTTTGTAAGTGTGACTGTAATAAGATACGTAGAATAATATACAGGTGTATTATTCTACGTATAGTACGCATTTGCTTACTAGGTAACTAAAAAGAGTGAAATTATTATTTTTAACAAAAAATCAAAACCAACTTCCAAGGTAAAACAATAATAACATCCTTATAATATGAACTAAAAAGTATTAAATAATTATTCCTATCTAATAGTGCCTTTTTCCGAATTCGGCTAAAACTCAACTATTTCTGTACTCAATCTTCATAATTTTGAAGTCGGTGCCAGTTCCAAAAGTTTCAAATATTCTGTCAGAGAACAGAAGATTCATCTGGTACCGACTTCAAAATGATGAAGATTGAGTACAGAAATAGTTGAGTTTTAGTCGCATTCGGAAAAAGGCACTATTAGATAGGAATAATTATTTAATACTTTTTAGTTCATATTATAAGTATTGTTTTACCTTGGAAGTCGGTTTTAATTAATAATATGAACTTTTTAAGCCCATCAATATTCTGTCAATCAGATTGATGGATCAGATTGATGAAAATTTGACCGAGTAACCTGTGACTAAGTTGTTAGTTTTAAGATAATTGGGTTTTTAAATTTAGAACGGTATCACAAAAATATTTTAAAGATTAGTTAAAGATTATTTGAAGTAAACACCTGTGACGTTGAGCGTTTTAGCCATGTAGCCGAAATATTAAAAACATATTTATCACTGGAGTACAAGCGATATTGCTAATTTTGTAAACATTTTTTAAAGATATTATTTCAAGTGACCGACGGCATTACTCGTTAAGATTTTAAATTTTTGGATATTCATCATTATTGCAGTGGACCCTTCGTATATTATATATTAACTGTTGGATTATATGAAGCTATGGTGTTTTCTATTCTCATTACTTTCTATAAATTACAGAGAATTTCATAAAATTTTACAAGAAAATGGTTTCCCTGAAGATGTGACTGTAAGTCATGCGCGAAAAAAGTGGTCATACACATATGATGTAAGTTCTTTATAGGTACTTAATCCGTTATCATTAACTAAACTCAGTAAAATTCATGTACATACTACATAGTGCTGGTTTTAGCACTACCAGCGCCCTGGGCGAGATTTCTTCAGTGCGCAGAGTGCTGGCAGTGCTGAAAAAATGGCGCCCCTTTATTTTGTCTTCAGTGCCCCTTTTTATCCGGCGTCCTGGGCGGTCGCTCAGCGTCATCCTCCCCTAACGCCACTACTATGTGTACAACATTTCTTTTACAATTTTATTTCACACTCATCCCTCTCCTTTCAGGCATATAGAACAGCGAAAAGGACCAAAAATAAAGATTGGAAATATTATAAAATGTTTGATAAGCATTTTGGTAAAACTAAAGTTTTAGATAAATATGGATCTTGTAAGTTTTATTTTAATTTCTAAAATTTGTAGCTTTATAAAATTGTTAACACCTCATTTATAAAATATATGAAATCAGTATTTTCCTTTTGGTTACAGTCTACTTTTTTTATGAAATCCTGTGCTACTGTAATTTTTGCCGATATATTAAAGTTTGTTACGTAATTAAATTATTATTGTATTACTTTAGGGGACATTGAGTGGAGACTGAAGCTTATTTTATGTGTGTCGGAGGCAATGGAAATGAAAATCGATTTTCACAATTTGTGGAGGTAATAAGTTTTTTATTTATAGTGTGAGTATGGTAAGGTAATAATATGCTCATGAAGGTTTATTTTTAAACAATAGTTTTAGCTATCAACATTTTGTTATATCCTTGCAACATAATCAACATTGTTTTCTGCACTACTGAATAAGTGTTCATGCATTTTTCAGAGTGGTGGAAAGAGCTCTAAGGTGTCAAGACTTACCCATAGACTGTTGCATACAGGATATTAAGGAATTGTGGCAGTATATTAAGACAACTTTCAATGTAAGTAATATACTTTAGAATAGAAATAATTTTCTACTTTGTTGCTATGATTTCAGCCAGTGCCGGTTTAAGCACTACCAGCGCCCTGGGCGAGAATTCTTCGGCGTCCAAGGTGCTGATAATGTTGGCGCCTTGCCTTCAGCGCCCCTTTTTATCCGGCGTCGGCCCCCCCTAACGCCGCTACTGATTTCAGCTATTTTTTATTCACATATTTTCTAATAATATAATATGTGTTGATATTTAAACATCTTGTACTATTAAGACTACTAGTTCAGTTAATAATTTGTTCTACTTTTACTTACTTACTTTTTAGGGTTCCGTACCCAAAGGTTAAAAGCGGGACCCTATTACTAAGACTACGATGTCTGTCCGTCCGTCTGTCTGTCCTTCTGTCTGTCTCCAGGCTGTATCTCGAGAACGGCTATACGGCGACTTCTGAAATTTTTACAGATTGTGTATATCTGTTGCCGCTATAACAACAAATACTAAAAACAAAACAAATTAAATATTTAAGGGGGACTCCATACAACAAACTTAATTGTTTTGCTATTTTTTGCTCGTTAATATCAATAATGGCAATAGGTATGCACTTGAAATGTTCACAAAATACTCAGTTGTATTTAATCCGTTGATCATCAATTCCTGGAAATCTTTTGTTATCACGGCCCATACGGCCTTACGGGGCTTGATGGGTTATACTTTAACAATAATTAATAATACAATTTAAATAAAATAAATAATTAAGGGGGACTCCCATAAAAAAGGGAACTAATTTTTTGATCAGTTATTTAAATATTTGAGATGTTATTATAATCAGTTGAAAAAAATATTGAGCAGTTATTTAATTTTCTGGCGGTTGATTAATTATTGTGACTGTAAAAAATGGACAGTAATAAAAAACGATTGAGCGGTAAAAATGATGGAATGAGCAGTTCGATAAATGAATGAGCGGTAAAAATTATGGAACGAGCGGTTCGATAACGACTTAACAGAAGGCCTACTTAACCACGGATACCGAAGCGGGGAGACGGAGGGCGTAGCCCCTCAGAGCCCCCCGCCAAAACAAAAACAAACACAATCCAGAAAGTCCAAGAGTAGGTTAGGTTAGGTTAGAACTTAGACCACAACGGCAGAGGGAGCCGGGCGCGCGCAGCGAGCGTGCTGCGGCAGCAGCCGGCGACCGTCTTATACTTTCGCTTTATAACGGCACGGAACCCTTAATGGGTGAGTTCGACTCGCATTTGGCCGATTTTATTATATTTTACCGCCTCATTGTTTAAAGAACTTCTTAGAATGAGATTTCTAACTGACAAATTCCGATTTGTTACTGCCCACACGTAACCGCTCATTCATTCATTTTTACTGACCATTTAATTATTTTACTGTTAAATAATGTTTTCAACTATCCATTTCATTATTTTTTACTACTCATTTTTGTTTACTTTACTGCTTAGTTTTAACTGCTGAACTAGTTATTAAACTTACCAAAACTGCAATTTACAACTGCTCCTTTAAATCAGTGCCATAAAAAAATAATCGGCCAAGTGCGAGTCGGACTCGCGCACGAAGGGTTCCGTACCGTTATAGAGCAAAATTAGGCCAAAAATTGTGTTTTTTGTATGGGATTTTTATTTTTTTATTTTATTTTAATATTATTATTAAATATTAAAGAACACATATAACAAAAGATAAGAAAAATTCAAGTAGGTACCTACCTGTTGCCATTATTGATATAGAGCAAAAAAGGTAAAAAAAATCACGTTTGTTGTATGGGAGCCCCCCTAAAATATTATTTTTATTTTGTTTTTAGTATTTGTTGTTATAGCGGCAACAGATATACATAATCTGTGAAAATTTCAACTCTCTAGCTATTACCGTTCTTAGTTACAGCCTGGAGACAGACGGACAGACATCGAAGTCTCAGTAATAGGGTCCCGTTTTTAACCCTTGGGTACGGAACCCTAAAACACATTTTTTGCCAATTTTTGCTCTATAAGGCGCTTTGTAGACGACGGGGCGGGGCGGGGCGGGCCGGTCAATTTCGCCGCGAACGCCCGTCGATGTCCGCGGCTGCCCGCGCCGCGTACACAAAGTACGCGCCGTCAGCGTTACTGCATACAAATCTATTGTGACGATGGGCCTATGTATATGTCGTAGGATTATTTGATAAATAGAATTATCGCGAAAATTCTAGGGATTTCGCGAAAACACGGATAATTAGATAATGCTGTTTATATTTTTCAATGTTTCTAAAAAAAAATTAGGTTTTTTGGGAAAACGCGAGTTGCCTTAGTAACATTGCACATGCTTAACGCTGATTGGCTTGATTTTGGCTTACTGGCTAACTCTTATTCTGATTGGTATAACCTACGAATAATAAAATCTAAGGAAACGTAACTCCCATACTAATACAGTTTTAAATTTGGTTCCATTCGAGCTGTCATGTAACGTCAGCCTTTATACCGCTCAAGGTCACCTAAATATTGCAAATGTATGAAAAGTGAACCTAAGGTACACTTTTTTGACAAGTATTTTGGAGCATGTTTTTTGATGGAGTTACTCTTCCTTAGTTTTTATTATTCGTAGTTGGTTACTATCTTTTCCTATGTATCTTTGAGGTAAGAAATAACAATGCCTCTTCATAGGAACTTTGCTTTTTTATATAACCTTTTTCTCATCTCAACCATAACCTCAAAATTAGTTTCTGGTTCCGTTGAACTTACAGCACTAATTTCACTTAAGTACACGATGTATCAATCATTTTGTATTTACAAACACACTTTTAAATAATTTTTATTTTAATTTTTCGTACTATTTTTCAAGTCCAACTGCAATTTTAAACACATATATATACTATAATATATATCTACATATATATACTATAATATAAACATACTATCGTTCGCGGCGAAATTGACCGGCCCGCCCCGCCCCGTCGTCTGCAAAGCGCCTAATGGTACGGAACCCTTCGTGCGCGAGTTCAACTCGCACTTGGCCGCGATTATTTAATAAAAAATGGTTTTTACAAACATGAATAACCTTAGAATCTTATGTAGTATTTAATGTATTTATATGACATTTTCTATGTTTAGAGGAAGCACCGTTTAAAGTTAAGAAGGGGTGAGGATTCTAGCGAGTGGCCCCTGTATGACACCATGTTGGAATACTTCAGAAAATACGAAAAGGACTATTTGGACAGACTAGAAAATGATTCTTGTATGGACCTTAGTAACATAAAATCTAAATCGTTGAGCAAAAAGAAAACAGCTGAGTTGGATAGTGAAGAAGGCAGTGAGTTTCAATGTAAGTATTTATTTTTGTACTTGGCTAACGTAAACACCTGTATCTGTATAATATAATATTAATAATTATTATTATATAATATCGATGGATGCTTCAGACCATGTCAATCTGGCCTCGTGCTAAGTAGGTAGGTGAAAGACTTGTGTTACGGGTACCAGACAAAATATGGTATTCATATCAAATTACTACTGGACATGTAGGCTTTTCCTATTTTAGCATCTTCATATGCACGTCTATTTGTACTTAATAATAATTTTTGTCTTTGTCAGGTGACTTTTGTGACTCTAAAGCAGCTATCCCCAACCCGCGGCCCGTCGGGACTTTATTTGCGGCTCGCGTGATGTTAAACCATTTTGAAATTCACGCTCACCGGCAAAATAATGTAAAGTCGTCGTGAAAGTCGTGAATTTTTTTCCATTTTAAATCGTTAATTTTGAAGAACAATATTTTTTAACCCTAAAAAAATTTGTTGCGGCCCGCGACAGCAAGACCAAAACATGTTTGTGGTTTACATGAAAAAAAGGTTGGGGACCACTGCTCTAAAGCAAGGACATTTGCATTGCATAGCCATAATATCAGTATACAGTATACACTTTTTATATACTGTGGTAACACCATGACAACATTATATATTTTTTTTAAATTGCAGGGTCAAAGAACATAACAGAATCATTTATCCAAATCCGGCTGCAGCAGGACTGGTTGTTCAGACAACGGAAATGGGCGTGGCAGTAAGTTGACTTTTTTGAACTATACATTAAGATGTATGGCTTATGACCGCGACAATGCAACGCATCGGTCCAATCAAAAAGGATTATTTTTAAAAGTTACTCCAAAACGCTCATCCTTTTTGTCCATTCAATATTATTTTTAACCGACTTCCAAAAAACGAGGAGGTTATATGTTCGGCTGTGGATATATATATATATATATATATATTGTATGTTCAACGATTACTCCGCCGTTTGTGAACCGATTTTCGAAATTTGTGTTTTGTTGTATTAGGTTTCACTCCAATTTGGTACCATGTTCACAAAAGTGGTGACCTGATGATGGGATCCATGAGTAATCGAGGGAACTCCTCGAAATTTATATGGAAACATATGGTGATTTTGGTTTTATGAGACGCATCCTAAGCATATGCTACCAAAACGCAAGATTCTGCACCAAGGTATACTATGGTTCCGAAGATAATAAGAGAACTCCGGATTCCTTATAGATACAAGTTTGGGGGTTTAGGCGCTGTTTTAAGAACTGAAAGCATATACTACTATACAAATTACATTCATCATCATCATCATCATTACCACGTCAGGGTCACCAATGTCACCAAAATTGAACATAACAAAATATTCAACCTTATCTCCAGACCGTAATGCACACATTTGACATTACTTCTGAGAAGTAAGTTGCTTCGATAATACAAGTAATAGCTAGTGAGCTGGCGAGCAAAATTTCTATATGATCAGCACACATGGCAGACGTTATTAATAGTGATAATTATACCCTAAGAAACATCAAGAACCTCGTCTGCCACCATGGTGGCGCTGCGTTGTCAATTTACAGCGTTTCAAAAATGTTGGAAAAAAAAGGTGGGTGATATTATATGCACATGTCTGCCTCTGGGGCTGATGATCATAGTCATCCTGTAAACACAAAAATTCGTAGAGGCAGACATCCAGGGCTCTGACTTTTGTATTTTCAATTTTTTAAGTTTTTTTTTTATGATTTAAAAAACTCTATATGAAGTGCACACTTGGCAGATTGAAATTGTTCGATTATGCGTTCGCTATGGAAAGCGTTTCAAAAATGTAAAAAATAAAATAAGTGCTATATTATGCGCACATGTCTGCCTCTTGGATTGATGTTTGAATTTATCATGAAAACCAAGAAACTCGATGAGGCAGACGTTCAGGCCTCTGATATTTTAAAGGCAGACCATTTGATATTTTTTTTTCAACCCGACGCTCGCGTCTAGTTAGAAGTACAAAATTCAATTTTAAACACGCGTCAGAAATATTCGGCTTCTACCTGTTAACTACGTCTCCGCAGGTATGAAATTTCTCCACAGTGATTCCATATGTGATTCCATAGATTTCAGCTTCAGAAGAAGTTGAATCGTTAAGTTATGAATGACAAAAAATGACAAAAATCCAATACCGGATACCCGCTTCCCCTTGATTCCGTGAATTTTAAACAATTATACACCTAAAAATCAGTGAGCAAAATGTCTGCCAAATGTTTTTTCATATCCACGGAGTCATAATGAATCAAATGGGCGCAATGAGAACCGTGTGCAAATTACTTAGTAGAGCTTTTTTTTAAACAATTTTACAACTCCGCCCCATAATAATGCAGAGCCCTGAATGTCTGCCTTTTCGATTTTCTTCGTTCCCAAGCTGTTTGTGACCATGAACCCCAGAGGCATACATGTGCAAATGATTTAATATCCCTTTTTTTTAAGCAACTTCAATCGGCTGTATCGCGAAAACGCAGCGATAATTAATAATTAATTAATTGACAGGACCAAATCAATTCGTAATGACGTAAACTGCAATCTACCTCGATGTGAAACTTGTGCAAATCATATACCTAAATGCTCACCAGCTCCCTAATTATAACATGCTAGAGTGCACAGTTGTCACACTTACCAATCGCGGCCACGGACGGCCGTAGACTTCTCAAGCGATACTATGTGTTACAGTGGCGAAGCGTCCATATAACCCGATTCCCATCGGCTTCCCTTAGGGCTTAGAAAAATCGAATATATGGGCCAACGACATATTTATCTAATAAATATTTTACATACCTACTTAAAAAACTTTGAATTCACAATGTTATATGCAATAAATTTTTCTCTCACTTGAAATACATAGTTTGAATTAATAACTATCGCCTACAAATTTTAAAAGGCAATGCAATGTGCGGGCGCAGAGAATCAAATAAGCCGCAGGATTAGCGGCTTATTTCTCCATACAACGACAGTTCATAGTAAGCATCTGTCCTTTTCATTCCTGTGAACTGGTCGTCATGTTCTGTCTCGTTCTAGCACGCGCGATATATACTTGGAAATAACTCGATGCCCGACGAGTTATTACGGAGAAAGGTTAATTAGCAACGCACAAGTGCAAGCGAGATAGATGAGTCATGAAGTAAAATTGTTATGATTCGAATTTAAGAATGAATGTAGCGACATTATACTTTTGCTGGCGCGTAATACATTTTATTTTGGTAGGATTTTTTGTAATACGACTTTATTAAGAATGCCTTTAGCGGTACTAAATATGACAGGCGCGTAATACATTTTTATTTTGCTGGTTTTTAGATTGACATATTAATATGGCGGATAGTGTGTTTGTAAACAACATGTCGTTTGTTTTGTTTTGTCGAATTTAAATTTTGTTTTAGCGTTAGAACTTAGAAGAGTGTCGTGAATTAAATTAATTTATATTGTGACTTGTGAATTGTGAGTCGTACGACGTAATCGTGTAGTTCGGAAAATATGGCATTAATTCAGAAAGACTGTTGTCTGACAGATTATATTTTGCTGTCGAAGGAAACTTTGTTTTCCAAACTTAGTTTTGAAAATTAAAAGCATGTCATTCAATTATAAATTACCAAAATTGATAAGTAGATTTTTTACTCCGGCTTCCCTTCTCAAAATATTCACCCCTCGCCACTGATGTATTACAGTAATAAAGATAAAGTTTAAAATCATATGACACTGAGAGCCTCGCCGCCGCGCTGCTAAAATTCCGGTTTGGCGCGGCCCTAGCACGTGTCCACTTCGATTTTTTTAATGTATTGTTTAAAATTATCTGCAGCTGATATAATATTTTGTAAGTGTGACTGTTAACAAATTGTAATAAGATACGTAGAATAATATACAGGTGTATTAGGGCCGATTCACACCGGAATGGCGGAGGCGAGGCGAGCAGTTTCAGTGTCATATGATTTTAAACTTTATCTTCATTGTTGTTAATAATACATATAGTATCGCTTGAGAAATCTACGGCCGCCCGTGGACGCTCGTCGCCTCTTGCGGCCGCCGGCGGTGTCGATTTCTCAAGCGATACTATGTATTACAATAATGGAGATAAAGTTTAAAATCATATGACACTGAAACTGCTCGTCTCGCCTCTGCCATTCTGGTGTGAATCGGCCCTAATCTACGTATAGTACGCGATGATTTTACTAGGTAACTAAAAAGAGTGAAATTATCATTTTTAACAAAAAATTAAAACCGACTTCCAAGGTAAAAACAATAATAATATCCTTATAATATGAACTAAAAAGTATTAAATAATTTTTCCTATCTCATGGTGCCTTTTTCCGAATTCGGCTAAAACTCAACTATTTCTGTACTCAACCTTCATAATTTTGAAGTCGGTGCCAGTTACAAATATTTCAAATAGAGATCACAATCATCTAGATTCAGCTATATCTGGTACCGACTTCAAAATTATGAAGATTGAGTACAGAAATAATTGAGTTTTAGCCTAATTCGGAAAAAGGCACCATGAGATAGGAAAAATTATTTAATACTTTTTAGTTCATATTAAAAGGATATTATTATTGTTTTTGCCTTGAAAGTCGGTTTTAATTTTTTGTTAAAAATAATTAAGTCAAATGTTTTTTTAGCAAACTACGCAACATCATGATTGAGGAATATGGTTTCCCTACCACGTTAACAAGTCGAGACCTCAGGAAGAAGTGGGCGTGGACATTTGCGGTAAGTCCATCAGTATCAGTAATAGTAATAAAATTCCTACTCCATGAATTCAGTGGTCTGTAACAAAATATCTCATACTACCAAAACAAAGGTGTAACAAAACTGTAGCAACACTGAGAAAGATCCTTTTTAGGGTTCCGTACCCAAAGGGTAAAACGGGACCCTATTCATGAGACTTCGATGTCTGTCTGTCCGTCTGTCTGTCTGTCTCCAGGCCGGTCCTCTCCACTCCAGTGTATCTCAAGAACCGCTATAGCTAGAGTTCTGAAATTTTCACAGATTGTGTATTTCCGGTGCCGCTATAAAAACAAATACTAAAATCAAAATAAAATTAATATTTAAGGGAGCCCCCCTTAAATATTTATTTTATTTACATACAACATACAACCCATACAACAAACGTGATTTTTTTGGCCCTTTTTTGCTCGTAATCAATAATGATAAGAGGTAGGTACTTGAAACTTTCATGAAGGCCTTAAATATTCGTATATTATTCGTAGATTTTTGGCCTATTTTTGCTCTATAACGGTACGGAACCCTACGTGCGTGAGTCCGACTCGCACTTGGCCGATTATTTTTTAATTTTTGTGCAGACAAAATTATGACGTTAGGGGTCTTTTATCGCGCGGGAACCGTAAATTTGTCCGGGATAAAAAGTAGCCTATGTCCTTTTCCGGGACTCAAAGTATCTCCATGCCAAATTTCAGCAAAATCGGTTCAGTGGTTTGAGCGTGAAGAGGTAACAGTCAGACAGACAGACAGATAGACAGACAGGCAGACACACTTTCGCATTTATAATATTAGTATGGAAGTGTGGATTAGTCTAATTACACCCTAATATTACTAATTAGTCTAATTACACCCTAATATTACCAATTAGTCTAATTACACCCTGTATATTCTGTTTCTCCAGGACTACCAGAAGGCAGTGGCTAGTGGCAACCGGTCGTGGGTGTACTACAGACTGTTCGAGCTGCACCTCGGTGACGGCACACTCAGTCTCAACCCTCTAAAACACTGTGAGTATAAGAGCCATCGCAAACAGGGCGACTTGTCATTGCGTCTAGTCATCGCGTCAGACGCATCGTTGTCGTTTCGTCTAGACGCCGAGCTGTCGCTTGCGTCGACGACTAGTCGTTGCGAAATTTTTTGAATATAAAGTCATTTTATACCGTACAAAATTTATACAGGTGAATGTTTCTACTTTGTAAATAATAAAGAAAACCGTCAGTCGCTAATACGATGGTGGAAAAACCGTCAGCCAGCGATATAAGTTATGACCAATATAGCCCTACTTCGCGCTCAATGTATCCTAGGGCGTCGCGTATACGACATTTCCACCTGCAAACATTCAGCTGACGGCGATTTTCGTTTGAATTAACCATAAAATGATCTCACGTAGCAATTTTAAGTAATTAATTCGATAGTCAATATTTGTGAAGAAGAATTATATACATTTTACTTTAAAAGCGCCATCTGTTGTTATATACTAAAACTAAAATAACACCTACCGAACCTAAACGTGTATAATCTAGATATGAACCTTTATTGGGTGCGAATTGGGATCTTTTTAATGTCAATTCAATACGATTCCCAACAACAACTTTGAGATGATCTCAATTTTTATTCCACCCATTATGAAGTGGCTGACGATCAAAGCTGTTATGTATTAGTGGAATACTATTATTGTAACGATTTTCGCTCGGTATGAAATGACTTTTTAAACTGAGCGCGACCTCCCCTACTAGTAAGTCCGTAACAGCAGGACACGCTTCGACGTCCGAAATGAACACATCAACATCGAACGTATCCATTTCGAGATTATCAACAGACGTGCACCTTGGATAGCGCTCACAGCGAGACTGACGCGCGACTGTCGTCGTGTGTGCGCGTGCACAGCGATTCCAGACGCAGCGACTAGACGTGAGCACGCGCGGCTCCCCTAGCTTGTCGTTGCGACTGGGCGACTCTGACGCCAAGTGCGCGGAGCTTCGAACAAAATGTATGAAAATTGTCGGCCTTGTAGCCTGTCGTTGCGTCTAGTCGTCGAGCTGTCGCCTGTGCGCCTACACTAAAGGACATACGGGGACGTAGCACCGCATCGCCAGAATCGGCGGCAATAACTATTCAAAACTCTTGTAACTGCATGCCGTATTCCCTGTTTAAAGGTTAATATAGATGGATAAAATACAACTTTATAGACGGGCAATAGTATAATAGGTCCCTAAAAAAAAAACAAAAAAAAACGTACTAATCATCACAACGAAACAACGCATTAATTCACTGAAAGAGGACGCCCTGAAGGCTATGCGTTATTTTGATACGCACAGCAGCGTCGCAGGAAAAAGTTAGTATTGCCTTTATATTATAAAATGTTAGTTATCTACTTCCACCCACGTCTGTAAGTGATCCTGTCTCTAGAATAAGGGTCAGATACGATAAATGTCTTGTAATTGTCTCAGGGCAGGAGGAGTGGGTGTTGAACGTGATCGGCGCGCGCGCGGAGCTCGACCACCTGTTTCATGGGGAAGGCAAGGAGCGGCACAGCGCTTGGCGGTCAGTTATATCTACCGGCAGATTTTTACACTAGGTGTCGAAAAACACTAGGCCGAATTACGCCGGCGTAAATTCCACCGCGTTTACGCCGCGTTTCAAACTCATACAAAATACGGGCGGAACGCGAGAGACGACACACTATTCCGTCGCATATTTGTATGCGTTTGACATTTGCGGTGGAATTTACGCCGGCGTAATTCAGCCTAGTGTGTTTAGACACTAAGGACCTGTTTTACCACTTCCTGATAGGTACCGAATAGGCTATGTACCACTTAAGTTGACAGGTAAAGTATGGAGAATCTGTCGAAAAAGCAGTGAATAGAGCCTATTCGGCACTTTATCAGAAAGTGGTGAAACAAGCTTAAGCTTAAGCTGAGAACAAATTATCGGACGCATCCGTAAGACGCGGCTTAATAATGTGCACGCTGGGTATTTGGTAAGCTTAAGGGCGCATTTTCATTAGTTGTTAACTCGTGCGGTAAACAGCATACGGGCAGTCTAAGACAGCTAATGGCGGTCGTGGCATGCGTTTCAGAAATCTCCCGTACCCCGCATGCGGGCCCTGTCGACCAGTGAAAATGCGCCATAACAGGCGCATTTAATTATTACTTAAGCTGGGAAAAATTATCTGACGCGTCCGTAAGTCGGGGCTGATGGACGCGGCTTGTTTCTATCTGATTACTACAAAATACACTAAACTAATTGTCTTTCATAAGCCGCGGACGTGACTTTGAGCGTACGGACGTCCGAACAGGCTGGCTGGATGTTTTTGCGTCCGCGGATGGTATGAGCGGGGTGCGGGGACGCGTCCGTGGATGTGCTGTACATGTTTTCCAGCTAACAATTCTTTCTGAAATGACTGGCCAGGCGTCCGTAGACCCGTCGTTCTACAAACGTGCACATTGTTAAGCCGCATCCGTCAGCCTTAGGCTGCGTTTCCACCAGAGATGTGTTGCGAAGAATGTGTTTTTAAGACCCAATAGCTTTGTCCACACTGTGCCTTTTTCTGTTCGTCAAAGGCATGCGTTATAGCGCAGTCAACAGCGAACGTGAGGCATGCCCACGACGCATGCCCTCTGACCGTCCAAAACTTTCGCTTTGTTATAAAAAAATACAGTTGGCGTTGCGTTATTTGACGCATTCAATTATTGAATGCGGTAAAACGAAAGTTGAATGAAAGAAGGTGACGAAAATTGAAGACGAAAGCGCATAATGTGGAAATAGCTAATAGAATCGCTGCGCTGAGTGAGGTCACGTCAATGAAGCGATTCTATTGGTTCTCAAAAACACACTCCTCGCAACTCATCTCT
This sequence comes from Lysandra bellargus, assembly GCA_905333045.1. Classification (NCBI taxonomy): domain Eukaryota; kingdom Metazoa; phylum Arthropoda; class Insecta; order Lepidoptera; family Lycaenidae; genus Lysandra; species Lysandra bellargus. The sequence goes on from HG995360.1 coordinate 5,239,999, forward strand.
GGTGAAAACGCAGCCTTATGCCCGATTTCTGAAGTTTTTTAACAGTAGTTTATCTTTTCTCAAGCGTCGTTGACTGGTTAAATGTTTTAAGGTAACCAATCAAAAGCGTAGCCGTAATACTACATAAACTTCTGTCAAAAATACTCAAAAACTTGGCATTAATGTCAGTCTGTCGTGTAGAACAAAAAATATTAGGTATGTTTTGGCTAAAATTAAGCTGGGAACAAATTATCGGACGAACGTCCGCGGACGTTTCATCGGATGCGGCTTGTTTCTATCTGATCAATACCAAATACACTAAACTGTGCACATTGTCTGACATAAGTCGCGGACGCGACCTTGAGCGTTCGGACGTCCGAACAGAATCTGGCTGGCCGGATGTTTTTACATCCGCGGACGTCTGTCATTGACATATAGGTTAGGTCTTTGACGTCCGCGGATGAACTGTGCACATTGTTATGCCGCATCCGTCAGCCGCGACTTATGGATGCGTCCGGTAATTTGTTTCTAGCTTTATTCCTACATTTTATACCTATTCACTTGAATTGGAGCACATCTAGCTCACAATAGATTGACACCAATCTTTCCCACACGTAATATAAGATGAGTCTTAGAAATCTATTTTGCACTACAAAAGATGCTGCAATATTATATTAGATTAATGCAGTAGTGGTTTCAATATCAAATGTTATATGCTCCATTATATATAACCTTTGATAAAATTGATCACAGTAATTGTTTTTTTTGCCCTAGTAAAAATGTACGTGCAGATAATATATTATATCAGACGATGAACATGAGATGCGTAATTTATATAAGATTTTTCATCGTCTGATATAATAATATCTCTGACATTATAAATATGAAATTTTATTAATTTTGCGAAAATAAGTATCCCAAAGTAATTCCCTACGCAAATATCGAGGAATATCTACTAATATTTAGCTTGTGAATGCCGATTTTATTTTTGTATGAAAAACGAACCACCTTAAAGGTGTGTTTTTTATTAAACGCTAAAAATAACTTGATTATATTTTTAGAGAAGTAGAGAAGAAATTGCGAACAATGGGTATTCCGCTAGACCACAGCCTGTTGGACTTGGAAGAAATATGGATACACCTCATAAAAACGTACAAAGTAAGTTCTTAAACTAAAGTTGAGGCGCAGATAAAAGAGAAATTCGGCTATTGTTTACTTGTTTCTCTCACTCGCACACTTTTATATATTGCTGTCTCGTTTCCACGTCTTCGATAAGAGCGCCAAAGCAATATTTTCGAATGCATTGCTCATTGATCATAATACGAATACAAACCTTTTTCGGAATGTCCTTTCCTGGGACTCAGTGCCATTCCAAATTTCATAATAGCTTCAGCGGGTGAACAGAAAACAGGCAAATAGTGTCGTATTAGTAATATTAAGTATGAATTGTTATTCGTTATGAATCTTTAAAATTTCTTATTTATGCGTAAAGAAGTAACAAATAAACAAACTTTTCAATGCATTTATTATAATATTATGACGCGGAAGCGAGGCGTTGACCTCGCCGATGGCTTGTCATTATCTCTACTATTTATCTGGCCGCATAATGTTGTTATTTTTTTATTTGCGTAACACAATAAATGTGTTTTCTTCCCACAAATGTATTGTAATTATTGTTTGCATCATGATAAAAGTATTTGAGTTGGAAAATACTTAAGTAAATAAACTTAGATGTAGGTTAGAGGTTTTAATCAAATCAAATCATTTATTTCAGGCATCAGATGCCCATACAACAAATACCTTAAAATCTAACATACATATTATAATTATATAATAAATACCTTAAAACTAACATACATATTTTGTATATACTTAAAAAACTAACACTGTCACGTTTTGCCGGCGACGTGACTCGCTTCGTTCCGGAGTCTCCCCCGGAACCTCCGGTAGACTACATCCATCGGCCAGAACTCCGGCGCCTCGAAAGTCGACAGAAGATTCGTCGGTACTCTCACCACAAAGGAGCTAAAATTGACTTTGTGGCGAGACTGCAGACGCTCGACCCTCAGGCGCAGTGTCGTCTTCTTCTGGATGTAGTCCACGACGTCCTCGACCTCCATGGACCAGTGCAAGCGGGATATGTACAGGGGCGTCGCGGGGACCTCGCTCCGCAGACGCAGCCCAGGTACATATGGTGCGGTGCCGCGATGGTTGCGGGCGGCGGGCTTCTTCCTTCTCTCCACCAGTATGAAGTTCTCCTCATCGCACCTCCTGCTCTCGTCCTTGCCAGGCCAAGAAGACTCCACCTTGCGGCTCTTCGTAGCCTTGCGGCTCTTCGTAGCCTTGCGGCTCTTCGTAGCCTTGCGGCTCTCCGTAGCCTTGCGGCTCTCCTTAGTCTCGCGACTCTTCGGAGCCTTTAGCAGTCTCAGATCTCAATCGTATTGTGTGCTAGATCCTCTTTATATTTAAAACTAGAGACAATTTCGGCTAAGCTCCTTTGCGCCGAATTCGTTAAAGGGCCCGCTCTAGGCCAAATTGCTTTACATGATCGTCTGTAATATCAATATTAATGAAAAACTGAATGTTAAATTAAGATGCAGTAAACTTCAGGACTAACACTAGTCACTATGTTACTCAAAAACACGATAGCATACAATTTTTTCGATAGAAAAAAATTGCGAAGTTGCTTCCAAATCACTTATAATTAAAACGTTAAACTGCTAGTATTCGAGTAATACATTAAAATAAAGCTTGAAACTTTAGTGTAATTACATTATAGATAAGGCAGGGATTATGTTACATATTTTTTAATAACTTAATAGATATCCTTTAAAAAAAAGAATACCTATAACTGCCCGCTAACTTGGCGATGATTCGGCGTCGTCCTTTTTCACCTGGCATATGAAAGACGGGCGTGAGTGTGAAGAGATTTTTTTGTGTTGGGCGCCCCCTTAACGCGTGAAAATTGCAAATTCGCAACAAAAAGTATTATATTATTATTTATTTCCTTTCCCGTCGTCAAAGTATGTATCTCCATACCGAAGTTCATTGTTTAAGCTGAATAGGTAACAAACAGAAAAACTTTCGCATTTATAATACATTATTATAAATGCGAAAGTTTTAGGATTAGTTAGGATTAGCAGAGAAAGGAACTTTTATCTAATCTATTCTATTCTGTAATATTTAACTGTAAAATGAAAAACGTATTGTAATTTTTTGATTGAATTTAATGTAATTACTTAGTTCTGTATTTAATTATACATTTTGTTGCAGTGGAAACAAAAATTCGCAAACAAGGGAATACTCAACGAGCCATGGCCGTACTTCGATGCGATGTCCAAATACATGGATACACGAATTGTACCACAGAAACCGACGAGAGAGGAATACTTGGACGACTTCGACGGGGTTGATAATGATGATGATATGAAGCTTCTAGATCTTAAGGAGAAGTGGTCTACACACTCTGCGGTAAGGCCCAAACACGAGCCGAGCCTGTGCCGGGCCTGCTCGAGCGAGGAGGGCTGCGTCAGTATATTTGACGAGAGAGATGATGATGGAGTGGATCTCGCGATTAAGTTGAAGGTTATCGGTGGTATTGAGGTGAGTAATTGAGCAGTGGTACTTTTTTCAAAGTATATTATGCGTATTTTTTTAAGCTCATTGATGACTCTGATAAGGCCGAAGATAAGTTTCTTCTGAAGGTAGAATAGAAGTGAGACATTGAAAAAGAAATCCGATATTTGTCTGTAAACTGTCAGTAATTCTAGAATCTAGTCTTTAGCATTTCTACGGTAGACATGATAAGCCTGCAGACAGATACGGGATTCAAAACGATATTAAAGAAACAGCTATTCATATAGCAATCTATTTGAGTAGTTATATTAGTACGGCGCGGAGGTATTTCTGGATACAATGTAAGTAAGTCTCATATTTTTGACACAGGTGGAGCGGGGCGATTCGTTACCGTCGCAGATATGTCAAACATGCCTAAGAGAGCTCGACGCGGCTTACAAGTTCCGGCGGAAATGCCAGGACGTCGACAAACATCTCCGCGACACCAACATCAAGACGGAGATCAAACACGACAACCAAGAGCTCGACACACCAGATATCGACGACTACGACGACCACCAAATACAACCGATCAAAGTTGAGAAGCCAAGAAGAAAAAAAGTTCGCCGACCCAAATACGAGTACTGGAAAGTATGCGAAGTCTGCGGAAAACACACCAAGAATCTCCTCGGCCATTTGGACACCCACGCCAGCGATAAAGTCTACTCCTGCGACGTCTGCCAAAAGAAATTCAAGTTCAAGAGCGGTTTGGTCGTGCATAAAGCCGTCCACAACCCCACGCCGAAGAAGACTTGTGAAGTTTGCGGCAAGACCTTCCACATTATGGCGTCGTATCGACGCCATTTTGTTTACCACGCGAACGAGAGGAAATACAGCTGTGAGACTTGCGGGAAGCGGTTCAATACGATGGATATATTGAAGGTTCATACCAGAATGCATACGGATGAAAGACCCTTCAGTTGCTCAGAGTGCGGCAAAACGTTTAGGACTGCGGGCTGCGTCAGTCGGCATAAGCGAATAGTGCACAGAAACGTCAAACAGTGACGGCAAACTGACTTGATGATTACCTGAAATATGACTAAATGAGTGAGAAGTTAGTGATATTTCAGATGATAGTCAAGTTAAGCTTAGATTTATGATCTATGATCGAATTGAAAAACTGAAAAGAACACAAATAACATAAAATGATTGCAACTGCCACATGGCAGTCAAAACTTCAAGCCTTTGAAATGCTGCTTATATTTCACCATTCTTAACACAAGAGAGAAAACAAGACATCAACTCTAATGTTACTCTTAGACTATCGAAGAAAGCTTTAAATGCGTGGTCTTAAGGGTACTTTCCTAACATTCCAGACGCATCCATCGTGCCAGGCCTTTTTTTTAACATGGGGAAATGCTTTACGTATCCCCGGCAAATCGGGGATATCGGCCGGGGTATGTGGGACTCCTGCGTAGTCTACCCACTAAAACCCCATGGTGCTCCGTTCATCGCTTAAGGTAGAGTTGCGGGTACGATAGAACCTACTGCAACAGGCCTGGATTTGTAAATAGGCCGCGGCCTAGGGCGGCAACGTCCATAAGGGGCCGACAGATTTCATACGTGGGGCAACAGAAATAAAGTGGCCTACACTGAATATAAATTCGGCGATGCCTCTCGCCATCTTTCGAAGAACACGACTAATGCCTGCATCAGCCACGAGGAAATAGAATAGGAGATGAATGATTGTCCTCCGTGAATAATGCGTGCATTGTAGATAGTGAGCATAACACTTTGAAAAAGCCAAGCGCTGATTCTCCAAGACATTGAACAATTCGCATCATATTGAACAATTTGTGCATTAATTTCGTTACAAAGAAAAATAGAAGTGATGAATCTGAAGTATTTTGTTATTTTGTTTGTACTTGACCTTGTTATCAATTGGAATGTTTATTAAAGGTCTTTATCGAGTATGACTTATTTTAATTTATTTTGCTCCACGAATCTACCGACCGACGACCGGACGACCGCCCAGGGCGCCGGATAAAAAGGGGCGCTGAAGGCAAACAAAAGGAGCGCCAATTTTTTTAGGACTACCAGCAATTTCGGTGCCGAAAAAATATCGCTCAGGCCCCAGGGCGCTGGTGCTAAAACCGACACTGTCTTTAAGTTTGATATTAACTATGTCTGAACTCTAAACACTGTTATTCGTCGTCAGCGCTAATTACCGTGTAGATAGCGTTTCTCGTTTGTCTGTTAACTGTTAGTATAACCGAAATCGTAGGATCAACGTCCTGACACTGTACACAAAACACCAAACTTGTATTTTTGAATGCAAGTGTCTCAGTGTGGTCTCAGTACTAACTACTAAGGACCTGTTTTACCGCTTTCTGATAAGGTGCCCGATAGGCTTATTTGACAGATTTTCCATACTCTATGTGTCAAGTTAAGTGGTGGATAGCCTTATCAGGAAGTGGTGAAACAGGCCCTAAGTAAAAAGTTTAAGACTTACATAGGGTTGGTTTTTTACTTTAAACATTGATACACTTGCGGGAGTCAGCGTCACTAAATTCCAGTGCTGAAGTTTATCAATGTAAACATAGTATTATGTTTCTGTCCAGTACGTAGTAATAATAATTAGGTAGTAAATTGATAGCCACACACACTGCTCATTGGTATCCTATAAGCTAGCACATGTGAAAAAACCATGTTTTATAACGACGAACCGGATATAACAACGAACTTAAAGAAAGTCCGTAATTGAATATTTTACTATCAACTTTAACGACTCTCTGCTATGACGATCACAATAATTTATGGTTCCCTTTTAATGTTGTTATTATCGGCTTTCACATATCTATTTTAATATTATAAAGCTGAATAGTTTGTTTGTTTGAACGCGATAATCTCAGAAACTACTGGGCTGATTTCAAAAATTCTTTCACCAATATATAGCTAAGATGTCCCTGAGTGCTATAGATAGTAAATGTATGTACCACGGACGGAGCCGGGGTGTATCACTAGTTACAAATATTATTACCTACAACTTTGACTCTCGTACTTCAAGTATTTTGCTATACATTGCAACTTACCGTAGATATACCGTACCGTATTTCGGTAGAGTTCATACAAATCAAAAATAACTGCCAAGTATCAGTCCTCCTAGTTTCATAATGGGTTTTAAATAGTAGCACAGAACTCTAAATAGGCACACATTCATACGTATAATTATAAATGCCCGTCTATAGATCCTAAATCTCAAGCACCTTAACTCGAGTGGATCTATATTGAGTTGCACCATTGATCTATAGTGATCTATAAGCCGGTTGCATTATGAGTAATCACGTAAGTCATTGAACGTCAGTCCAAAAATAAGGCTTCGTGTGTTCGGAATGCGCACACGCATCATAATTCATAGGCAGTTAAGTATATCCACTGATATTGCTAGTATTATAACAAGAACTTAATTCAAAAATTTTATTTACTTATTATAGATCATGTTATAAAATTATGAAAGTAATATTTAACTACTAATCCATTCTTGAGTTATCATTATTTAATGTTATTGTATAGCTAATCAAGTTGTATCCTAGGATCTCTAATAACCTACTAATAGTAAATACCTACTATTTATGATACGTAGCAAATAACTACCTAATCCATCGTTTTAACCGAACAAAAAAAAGGTTATCAACCCCTTCGGTTTATGTTTAACCACTTCTTAGAACATGAAACTAATCTATATTTCCTTTTCACATACAAAAAGTTTGTTTATATTTTTAGTGCAAGCTTGAATTAGGATTGTAGAGTCATCTTAGAGATAGAGTGTAACGGCGGCGCCTCTCGTGAGTCGTGACTCGTCAGTCAATAGTCGACAGCGCGCGCGGGCGCAGTTTTAAAATAGCCGCGGCAAACCCGATCTAAAAGTTCAAAGTGTTTCCTAGTCTCTATTAGAAAAAGGACATGGCTATTCCCGTCATGGTAAGCGAGGCTATTTTTATATTTAATTTATTCTCGAGTTTTGAAATAAGTTTAAGGTCTTAAAATGTAGGTACGTTAGTAATTCAAGGAGTCCTATGCGATTAATATATAACATCATATTAATATTATGTAGCCTGTATCTATTAAACAAATACCTAGCTTATCCACGACTTCTCTATAGTTGGGGTCTTATAATTTTTATACTAAGGTACCTATATAATTATATCTATCATGGTTTTCTTAAGCCAAAAAAATCTACTAAATAGATCCAGAGATTTACTGCAATCCAAGTATTTAACTTTAACAAATTATTTGAATTATAATTTACAAGTAAAGTGTTTTACTAAAACAAATCTATGTACAATAATTAATCTGCTTATCGCTCATACAACTTGATTTATGTCAAAGGTCTCCGAGAATGTTTAGAGCTCATGGACTGTGGTCTTTTATATCAAAACAAATTCTCCTAATTTATTTATTCTATTATCTTTATGTCAGTGAATAATTTTGCTCCAAAATAATAATTACATACTTTGATAATCATAATAAAATTTAATATCAAACATATTACCTACCTACGTAGCCTGATATAAATAAATAAAAAATTATAATAATAATATACTATCTATCCTTACCGCACTTACCTTCTATACAAAGTATATTTAAGAATCTAGACTCTAGACTCTAGCTAGACCATCGCTCAGCGCTGTGCATTCTGAACGGAATGTTCGAAATAAGAACGAAAACTGATTTTAAAATTTTTCACTACACTCGAAAATTTAAAAAGCCTGACTAACAATGGACTAACATTTATGTTAAGTAACTTTGACAAACTTATCATTTAAAAATAATCAAAAGTCAACCTAGCCTAGCCTTAAAATACGTTAGTTGTTAGTATTGTGCAATTTCTAAATCTATTAGTTTGTGTTCTACAACTGCCAAGCCCCTGAAGTCTGATCTCATTTAGATTAGCTTAGATCAAGTCCTAGATATTTGTTATTTGCAAATAGTTACTATGGAACCCTAAAATGTAGAGCCAAGCCAATGCCAAGAGCATAAGATACCTACTTATGAACCTATAAATGCTTAACATCTAAAAGTTTCTAAAAATGTATATGTCACCGTAAGATGCAGACATCTCCAAGTGAAACGTATCTAAAGGTATCATGTAAAATAATTGTTAGCTGTTGTTACTTGTTAGCGACATACTGTTCGTGCAATCGCTTACATGAATGTAGGCCATTATCTCCCAAAGTGTTCATGGTGGACCCCCAGGCCCCAGGGTACACGGAAGACACAGCGGATACGTTAGCATGACGTAAATAAATAGCCAATAGCCATAAATAAATAGTCATAATTTTTCATCGACCCTCGCCAGTGCGAGGGTCGATGAAAACTTTGCTAAAGACTAAGGAAGCTATGACTCATAGGTGCACCCTGCAAGGGCGGCGAATTATCTGAAGATAAATAAGTAAGCACGTCAGAGATTACGTACTTATACGGCATGGAACCACGATTTTTCAAATCCAAATGTCCAATTTTGCGCTTTCGCGATCACTCAATATTTATTCTTGAAAAACTAAACGCTCATATCTTATCATTTATCAGTTACCGAAATCTGCCGATGGTCCACCGGAGTCCGGACCACTAAAAAGAGTGATCTATGATAAAATAAAGTTTGGAAACCTCTGGTGTAGGCGAAGCTCATTGAATATGAAGTGCATAGGTACTTTACGTAACGCGGGATTTTACAACGCGCGCGATGTCAACTTAAATGCCTAAGGGTCGGTTCACATTGCAATGAGATGCGATGCATTTTTATATTATGACACACACAAAATTGATCTTAAAATGTCGGACAGCCTGTGACAAATTATAAATGCATCGTAACGCCTCGCGACGTTGCAATTTTAACTGACCCTTAATTAGGGCCTGTCTTAACACCCACAGTCATATATATTATAGAAAACCTTTTATTTCGACTTGGTTGTAAATATATATCTACCTAATTGTAACTATTGTAACTGGTATTGCGACGAAAAGTGCTATTTAATCCTTTAACATTCATGGTGCGATATATAATACATGATTTATGAGCATTCTAATATCGTTTTTAATGTCTATTAGATATTTAACGACCACTGCTGTTACAACATGTGGAAGTACAGTTAGTGTATGAGATGGATGTATGTTTATAACTCTTTGATGAAATTTTGTAAAATTGTATTTAATGCTTGGATTATCATCAGTTTTACGCGAGCTAAGCCACAGGTAAGTGTATAGGTGGCACACTAACCAAAGTTAAAACAAATAAACGAAAGGGGTCGTTATAACCGATATTCACGGTAACTCGTGTCAATATATTTTCTAACATAACTATTATTATAATAACACATTGTCGATTTGTTACACAACGTCTTGACCTATTTTAAAGATTGCTTTTTATTTTTTCTTTGTTGATAGATATGGGAAGGACAATTATGTCTGTTGGGTAAATTAGTTTGAGCCCAATATAATTATTATTATCTTTTCGATTCCGTACAGTAAATGTAATGTAACACTATCACTAAGATTTGCTTGTCTGTTCAATTTGAGCCATAAAATTAAAAGAAAATTTAAATTTATTGTATTATGTAGTTAAATAAAATATAATAGGAACCCTTCTTGTGTAAGTCCGAATCGCACTCCCTTTGTTTCTACTGCAACTTTTTACCGAGAAGTCATATTATGCAGATTGTAGAGTCTCAATGCTTATTCATAACACATCCTACGTACGAGTTATAATAATTGAGGGTATTGTTCGTAATTTAAACAGTTATTGTACCTAACATACCCACTACCTACGAGTAACTCTCTGATCTCTCAATCAAAGCAAATCTCTTAAAAGCTTGGAATTTCCTGGTCAGACCTGGAATGGTTGAAGGTTAAATATTTTTTTATGGATTTCTTCTGCGATAGCGTGCTCTATCGAAGAACTTTTCCGCCTTATCTACAGAGTGTAACAAAAGAAAGGTCAAAGTGATGATATTTAGGGCGTGCGTGTGCCCCAGTAGAGTTTACTGTAAAATAGTAACTTTTGGCTTCTATGTTTCTACGCCCCGACTACAATTATTTGCCCAAACAAAAAAAGTTTATCTTTCAGTGTTAGTAATTTCACTGTGAACTCTACAATAAGGAACACAGGTCACAGACGCGCCCTAAAGTATTCTCTTTGTTTTGTTACATCCTGTATACATAATATGATTAGGTAATTACCATAGTAATTACTATAAGCCAGCCATAAATTACAATACAGGATGCAATTAAACCTGACAAATTTCGATATATTGATCCTTGTTAAAAATAAAAATACACGTATTTTTTCTTTTATAGTCACTCAGTACTAAAATGTTGAGAAATAGCTTCCGAAAGTTATCCTAAAAACACTACAATTAATGGACACGATGCGTCGGCCGCGCGTGACATGCCCCCGCGCGCGCCTCATCCCGCGCACCCCCTCTCATTCCCCCGCGCCGCGAGTGACTATTCTGCAACGATTTTAAATGAGATAAAATATGTCATTGAAAAAAAATAACACCCAATTTTTTTTGGTTAAATGGACTCTCTTAATGGACTTGGCAGGGAGGTTTAATTGCACCCTGTATGGATGACCTTTTTATTATAGGCCTACAACAAAGAAAAAGATGCAACATGCTCACTGTAATGCAGGTTTTGATTTAATTACCGTGCATGTACACTGTACAGTCATTGATCGACCCGCTTAACACTTTTCAACCGTATTACCTAGTAATAAAGTCGAAATCTAGTACATCTATCTACGAGTCTGTAACGTGTGGCATCGTACGGCGTACCATAAGAACCAGTTACCCGTAAGTAGTCTTTAACTGTTAATCATTATTGAGTTAAGATTTATAAAGACTTACTAGCTGTCCCGGCAAACGTTTCTTTGCCATATTATATTAAGTATATCGCCCGTATTATTTTATTGAATTAGTGACTAAAATATAAGTATGTCACCATGGCAACGTCCATCGCTATCCCGTGACCCGCGTCGCATAAACAATGGTCGCTCTTTATAGACAAATAATTTGCAATAAAATAAAATTGCGACTATAATTTGAGATTTAAACTATCCTATCTCTCAAGTTGGATCGAACTGCACATGGTGTGCGAATTTTATTATAATCGGTTCAGTGGTTTAGGAGTCCATTGAGGACAAACATTGTGACACGAGATTTATATACTTATATTAAGATTTATCACAATTAAAATATTACTAGCTATTTGACCGAGCTTTGCTCGGTTTTCGATAAAACACGAATAAAATGACATTTTCTAAAAATGATTCCTAGCTAGATCGATTTATCGCCCCCGAAACCCCCTATATACTAAATTTCATGAAAATCATTGGAGCCGATTCCGGGATATATTAGATAAATTATGCTTGCCTTGGATTTTGGGAGTACAATAAGTTCTATAGTTGTTAAAAATATAAATTATCAAACAAATTAGGTACTTATCATATAACAAGATTCGGTACTTTCGGCTCTCCGTCATAGCATTTTAGTTTTGGTCCTTCGAGCACAAAAATTTGCTCCTGCAGCTTAGGTACTTCTACAGACTACAAGATTATCGCTACATGACGATAAAAACTTCAAGGTGTGCCTGAATGTGTCCAATAACAGTCATTTTAACTCTATGACCTTTATACCAATGATGTAAGGGTCAGTGGCATAGATACTCAGGTAAAATAATTCTGAACTAACCATTTTAACACCTGTTAGCATTTTCAAATTAAAAGGTCGTCTTGCCAATTACTTACCTAAATATAAAATACACCTAACATTTTAACATTAAATTGTAGAAAATTAGAATATCTTGGATATGGACACTATAAAGAAATGTGTTATATTGTCATGTTATTGTTATTTCTTTCGTTCCTCTTATTAATTATTTACCTAAAGGAAAAAGCATTATGTATATTCTTACTTTACCTCCTTTCGCAATTGGATCCTATAATCATATATAATAATATTATTATTATTGGTGCAAATTGTAAAACGTGATTTTCCTTGAGGTTACAAACTGATATGGCGAGTATTCTCCTGTGGGCTTTAAACCTTCGATACCTCTCTTTGTGACTTAGCGAAACTTGGCATCCATACTAATATTATAATGCGAAAGTATGTGTTGACTACATCTTCATGCTTAAACCGCTAAACAGATGGTGGATTGAAGGTTCTTTGAGCCCCGGAAAAACTAGTGGTGGTTAATATAACGTATAGCTGGTTCGTTGCCGTATCGTTCGGGCCCAAATCGGGTGAATTCGGCTGTCATAATTTTTTCAGTGTTGCGTTGCGTGCATAGGTAAATTATAATGTTTTATAATCCCTGCTCCGAAGAGCACTGTACTGTAATATACTGCCCTCATAAGAAAAAAGGCCGCTAACCCACAAAAGCACTTTTTGAGAAAACGCAAAAAAACCTGCGAAACTTAATTTCTTGAATTCTACGAAAGATAAAATTTTTGAAATATTGTCACATAATAGCAATATTTTTTACGTATTATGTGTATATATTATTTCCTTAGAATGACGTTACACAGTTTGAAAAAACGGTAAAATGTACTTAACGTATTTATAACAGTGTATATTTTTTTATTATCACTAAGCTAAAAGGCAGTTAAGTATACCTTAGCGGCTTTATTGCTTAGTGTCAGTTTTAGTTATAAGCATAAAGGCGGCTAAACAACAATAGCCGCTTTCAAGCCTCTGTTGAACGATTCAAACTCTGTCTGAGGAACTACCCGTAAAAGACGTTATGTGATTTAACCGCCTTTTTGTTTAGTTCTATATTTATAAAATAGAAAAGAACCACAGGAAAACTAAGATAAAAGGCAGTTAACTTACAAACTATCTCAATTAGCCGCTTTCTTGTTTAGGATGATAATAAATTAGAAGAAAATAAAAATTTATCAGCAAGTGAAAAAAATCAAGTTTTATTTAAAAAAACGTAAAAATTTAACTTCTAAATTCACATTTTTTACACATAAACAATAAACATGAATTAATACTTAACAGACATATTCTTGTTACTTAAATCTTGTACATCTTTACCGTCCCGCGCTTATACAGCTAGTACACGTTACGATGATAACACGGACGGCCGTCCAAGGGATTTCAGTCTCAGGATAAAATACTCGTAGATTAACATAATAATTATTTAAGAACGTAATCATAAAGTTTGCAAGAGTATTAAATAAATAAAAACAGTTGTGCAATCTACTAGCGAATTTGTGTTACAGAATAAAGTACGTCGATTTCAATATCTGTCAGATAACCAGTTCGGTTATTAATACCATGTATGCCCTGTTTTTGGAACTAATGCCACATTGATTAAAAATCAATTAGCGGCCTTATAGCTTAGTAGAGTGATTTAGCGGCTTTTGAGGTTCATCCAAAATTATAATTTTAATCATACAAACTAAACTATAAAGCTATTAAACTAACTTAGCCGCCTTATAGCTTCTGTTACTACAGTTAGCGGCGTTATTGCTTAGTAACAAAAACAATAAAAGGGAATCAATGCTAAGAAATGAAGGGGTTAAACTCATGTAGCTGCCTTATAGCTTATTCTATTCACTTTGCGGTCATTTAGCTTAGCACTTCAATAAAAAAAAAAGTACATTATACTGAACAAAAAGTCGTTAGAGTCACTTATCGGCCTTAAAGTTTAGTAAATTCAGGTAACTGTTTTCTTGCTTATGACATAATTTTAAAACTGCTAGTTAACGGCTTTTAAGCTTAACGTATCTCTGGAACAATAAATCGTAAAAATATAGATCCAAGATACGTCGATGCGTCTCATTTTGCTTAGTCCAGTGGTACCGAAACCTGGAAATGCGCGAAAATCACTTAGCGGCCTTTTTTCTTATGAGGGCAGTATAATGGTAACTTCCGTTCCATGTGAATGTATTTTTTCTAAATCTGGATACGTTATTATATTTTTAAATGTAAGTAAATGAAATGTCAAAAAAGATCTAAAAATAATATAAGTATATTACCAAAAAATAAAAAAAATAATTGTAAGTACTTATATAAAGCGATTACTTTCAATTTCAATATAATATTATTATACAATTATATTGTATCATTTTAATTTAAATATTTCAAACGTAATAAAATTAACCAAATAAATAATAATGCCTTCAAACGATTATATTATTCTAAGTTATCTAACAAACACGTTATATTATATTAACTCACCCACCGCGTTATAATTATTATTAGCGAAAGAATTCAATAACGTCGGTAACTTTACAACGTGTCCAATCAATCGTTATAACGTATCATTCGTTATAACGTAGCGTCAAAATTAGCGCGCTTGAAAGAATCGAGATTTCATTCGTTTTAACTGTTATAAGTTATAACGTAGCGTCAAAACTAGCGCGCTTGAAATTCGTTATAACGTAGCGTCAAAACTAGCGCGCTTGAAATTCGTTATAACGTAGCGTCAAAACTAGCGCGCTTGAAATTCGTTATAACGTAGCGTCAAAACTAGCGCGCTTGAACGAATCGAGATTTTATTCGTTATAACGTAGCATCAAAAATAGCGCGTTTGAAAAATGTAGCTTTTAGCATTTAGCGTGCTCTGAAAATATAGCCGTTAGGAACACCACTAGGAAAAACTAACGTTTCCCGCGTGTTAAAACTTAAAAGAATGTCTACGCGAACTAAGTCAGTTTTGTATGCGGTAATTGACCCATTAGTTCTGATGCCTTGATCACACTGCCCTCGGCCGAGAACATAGTAGTGCTCTCGGCCAATCACATTGACCGAGAGCACTATACTATGTGCTCGGCCGACACTGTCTCGCCACTCCCGCCGGCCGCCACTCTACTCGGTACGTGTGATCAACTCATGAAGCTCAACAATATCCTGTCATCGTTGTCAAAGCCTGTGCTTCCGTCTCCAGCATTTGGAAGCCGGCCAAGGTCCCTGGTCCTTTCCCTTTGTCCAGTGACGTCACCGGTTAAATATAAACAGTGGCATTTGAACATTTGCATTAACGAGATCACGAATTTAGCGCAAGTAAATGCGTGTTTGTTGTACGTTTTGAAGGGCTTTGTGTGGGTGGACAAGTTAGCTACGCTCATCTGTCTAGGCTGCAAAATATGCAAGCACAGTCCGCCAGCGCTGCATGAAATAATATTATTGTTCTCATAACATTAATAACAAAAGTTACTGTTATGGTTAATGTTTTGAGTAACATTATAATGTGTGTAGCCAGTCACAAAGAAGACTTGAAGACAAAAATTCAAGTTTTCCCATAACTTACTAGAGCAGGGGTCCATGGAACCAATTAGTTTCACTTGGGGTCCGTTTTAAGACATGAAATGACCTTCGCGGTCCACACATTTTACAAAAAAAAATATTAAACAAAGGTAATCACCGAAATTACGAAAGTATTTATTTAGATATTAATGAGTTGAGATAAGAATGAATCTCTCTGAAGTTTGAGGGGAAATGTGGTGATATTAAATCCTGGAATTGAAGTCCTAATATGAATGAAGTTCATCTTCGAACACGCTTGGTCCGCACACAATGGGTCGGCGGTCCGGTTGCGGACCGCGGTCCGCCATTTGGTGACCCCTGTTAACTAGAGTTACACGTAGCAAAAACCTATTTAGTAATATTTAACTAGAGTAAATTCAGTGCTACGATTCAGTGCGACATTTTGACTTTTAGAAGTTATAAAATTCTTATTGCAAGCAGACATGTTCTAAAATCTAAACGGATTTAAAAATACAAAAGTTCTCAGGAATATATTTAGCTCGCAAGTTGCAGCCTACAGGCTACACTAGCTATACTTACTAGCTGGTACTCATGGGCGCCGGCAGAAATAATTTCCAAGGGGTGCAGATTTTAACTTCTTTCCTTTTCTTTTTAGTTTCTACGTACAACAGTGACTATCTATACAAATACGTCAACAGAATAAACATTTCAGTGCCGTAACATTATGAACTATCTTTGTACGGCATAGTAATAGGATTACAGACGGCTTTTTATTTCAATAATGCCCGTTGATCCCGAGGTTCCCAAGGGGTGCAAGTGCACCCCCTGGCACCCCCCTGCCGGCGCCCATGCTGGTACTATACCTACTATCAGAGAAGTTAATTTCTAGGCAGAGTGCGGACCATTGTTTGCGTTAAGTCAAACCCTATATCAGACCGATCAGTGCAGCCATTGAAGAGACATTTTAACTGCCTATGAATCAATTTCCTCGATGGTACCATATTATTAACTAAGGAAAATAATTTTCTATGATGGTAAGTACTTAGTAAGTACCTACTTTAAGGTGCTAACAAATGATGCTGAGTACTTTTTTACACCTACCTAGCAGCATAGACTAATAGCAGCCACCTAATGATACTAATTGATACTTCAAAGTTTTGTAAGTCAGGCAATAGACCTTAATAGCCAATCTCGTCCAATATTCTTCATTGCTATTGACCAACATTCGGGTTGTGAATAAATCAGCAATCAAAAACATAATTATTAGTTAACCCCCTTTAACATTTCGTCTGAGGTTTTTGCCGATAGTCAATAGTAGAAATGATATCAATTGATTTATGAGTATGAAGTTAAAGATAGGTATCTACTGTAAATTGAACAAAACTCCTGCTGACCTAAAGAAATATAGTTAAAACCAATGGCGAGTTTATATGAGAGTAGGCGACTTTATTTCCGCCGTCCGCGCGTCCCATGTATGACGCATGAAATCTTTAGGGCCTAGGGGCTAGGGCCCAGGACGCTGCTACAACCCTAGGACGCTGCCGCCCCTAGGCCGTGGCCTATAATGGCTGGTTGAAACTTGAAAGTATGAAGGTAAAAAGGAGATACTTACATCGTTTAAAAAAATATAGCGAATAAGTGATCAATAGGAAGCATTACTTAATTAGAATAATAAATGACTACATCTTATCTAGCGATACCAGTTGACCTCTTATCTCGAGAATATAACGCTATTGTTAATATTTAATTATCTCATACTCGAGCTGAACCAACCGCACTCAATACAAACAAAAGAGAAGTCAGAAGAGTATCAAACTAAGTTTAGAATACGCGCGGTCCCGCTAACCTACGCCAGAAGCTAGCCTTTTTAAGGCGCTATATCAATATCTATATCAGTAATTTTACCACAAGGGCAATTTTATAAGTACTTAATTTGTATGACTATAAAGTCGTGAATACCCCACTCGGTGCGGCTTTGCCAAACTTGGCACAGTGTCTGTGCGATTAGACGTATGCGATTTATACATGCATCAAGCTAATATAAAACCGGCTAAGTGCGAGTTGGACTCGCCCATGAAGGGTTCCGCAGCAGCAATAAGAATTATTGCTATGAAATTATAAGGTTTTTGATTTATTTTAATATTAAATTTTTGATAATAATAATAATAATACCTATGGACGCTTCACACCACGTCAGTCTGGCCCCGTGCTAAGTACCTGAAGGACTTGTGTTACAGGTACCAGACAACGGAAATGTATTTAATACTTTTATACTATACATATATTTAAGATTTTTATTATATGATACACGTATTTAATACACATCCATGACCCAGGAACTTCATTAACTTTTTGTTCCGTCGGCGGGACTCGAACCCGCAACCTCCGGCTTGAGCTACCAACGTGCTCACCACTGCGCCACGGAAGTCGTCGATATAATGAAAGTTAAATTAAGGTTTATCATTTATGACGTATAAAAAAAACTACTGGCTAGATCTCGTTCAAACCAATTTTCGTTGGTAGTTTTTATAGTAATGTACATCATATATTTTTTTAGAATTATCATGCCCCTACTTTAGAAGTTAGAGGGGGGGACACACATTTTGCCACGTTGGAAGAGTCTCTCTCGCAAACTATTCAGGTTAGAAAAAAATGATATCAGAAACCTCAATATGATTTTTGAAGAGACCCATAGATAGGCCAGAGAGAGGAGAGAGACACGCATAGGCCAGATGAAAAAAAAAATTTTTGTTTCATTTGTACCTATGGGGACCCCTAAAATTTTAAATATTTTTTCCTTTATTGTATCAAAATCTTAATGCGGTTCACAGACTACATCTACTAACTACTTATCAAGTTTTAATAGTATAGCTCTTATAGTTTCGGAGAAAAGTGGCTGTGACATACGGACGGACAGATAGACAGACAGACAGACAGACATGATGAATCTATAAGGGTTCCGTTTTTTGCCATTTTGGCTACGGAACCCTAAAAAGTGCTATGCAAGAGCTTTGCCGCGGTAGTCCCCGAGTACCACACTTTTTTTCACGGGGAAATGCTTTGCGCATCCCCGATGGATTGGGGACAACGCCGGAACCGTATGTGGGACTCCCCGTAGGATCAGAACCCCATTAGAACCCCATGGTGGCTCCACTCTCCGCTTAGGCATATTTCCGGGCACGATGAACCCACCGGAACTCTTTACTCTAGCTTGCTGACTCATTGCAGTACCTGCTAGCTACTGCATCCAGCATCCTATAAGAATAAAGAAATGATATGCATGTACCCTTCGATCAACATGTACCTATCTGGAAGAGCTACAGAAATCTTAACTCTATAAGGGCCTGTTTGATCACTTCCTTATAAGTGCCGGATAGGCTACCCACCACTTAACTTGACAGATCCGGCCTATCCAGTACTTTATCAGGAAGTGATGAAACAGGCTCAGTGTTTTAGGTTTAATCCTTCGATCGCGGATTCTTGGAAATCTATTGTTATTCTATTGCTGTCGCGGTCGCCGGTATCCTTATGGGGGTTGATAGGTTAATATTACATAATTATTTAGAGATATCACAATAAAGAATATTAACTTTGTCACTGTGGAGTGTAGAGAAACTTCTTCCAAAGAACTCTAATAAATCTGTTATGGAGTCTAATTGGGTCGGGAATTTCGGTGTAAACTATACAATATTATTCAATAATTACTATGAGATATTACGTTTGAGAGTTGGTAACATGATAGCTTTCTTATAATACAATTTAAGTCTTCAAGCTAGAAATTGGTATATTTTTTTTCGTTATAATATAATATACTGTATCCACTTATCCATCCTATACATAATATTATATAGGGTGTAACAAAAATAAGTAATAATACTTTAGGGTGTGTACGTGTTCCTTGTATAGAGTTCACTGTGAAAGTAGCAGCGCTGAAAGACCAAAATTTTTTTTTCACTTTTGCATGGGGAAACTCGTGACACTCGGGCCCTTGCCCATAAAAAGTAAAAAAAAACGTCTTTCAGCGTTGCCACTTTCACAGTGAACTCTCTACAAGGAGCACGTACACACCCTAAAGTATTATCACTTATTTTTGTTACACCTTGTATAGTTAGTAAGTAACTACTGTGCAGTATCTAAAGTACTCAACATATTATTCATATTATGTCGTGCGTAAACAGATAATGTTGTCCCCAGAGAGTGTGGTGCTCCGCGCTGGCCGTGTTGCTGTTGGCAGGACATTCGGAGGCCAGAAATATCACGTAAGTACTTGCCTATATGGAATTGATATATGACAGTGATCCTTATGTCTTTGCTATAAAGATCACTTAAAGTTAAAATAACTCTGAACGGACAGTTAAGTTGAGGTTGGAAAGAGTTCGTTTATGGCGCATTTTCACTGGTCGATAGGGATCGCATGCGGGGTGCGGGAGATTTCTAAAATGCATGCCACGACCAATCAAAATGCGCCATTAGTTGTCATAGGCTCCCCGTATGCTGTATACCGCACGAGGTAACGAATAATGAAAATGCGCCCTTAAAGATTCGATACTTTGTAGAGAAGTACTTACCTAAGGTAGAGTCAATTTTCGTTACAAATGTGCCGGCGGATAAATACGAAGGGTTTTCAGGAATTTTTATGCAAATTCTGAATATTATTATTTACAATTTTTCTGAAGTCTGAACCTGTCAAATTATCACTTCTTACGACGAGGACTTCGAAATCAATGCTACTTGTAGCAAATATTTGGTAATCCTGTGCTGTTACTGATCTAGATCCATACTTCCATACTTAATATTAAACGCGAAAGTGTGTCTATCTGTCTGTCTGTAACCTCTTCACGCCCAAACCGCTGAACCAATTTTGCTAAAATTTGGTATATAGCTGATATGGCTGATACCTATACTTTGAGTCCCGAGAAAGGACATAGGATTCTTTTTATCCCGGAAAACGTACGGTTTCCGTGCGATAAACGAATTTTGGCGCAACGGAGTTGCGGGCGTCAACTAGTAAATCACGATTCACGGGTGCCTGGCTTGAATAAGATCTCAATTTGTTTATTACAAGTTACAACTATATTAAACTGAACTTTCAGAAACGAGGACATCCGGGATGCGATGCTTTCCCTCGTCCACATGTTCCGGACGTCGGAGGACAAGTTGGAGCGCCACGAGTACAGGGAGAAAGCTCTGGGGGAACAGCTCAAGAAGATGATGGCGGGGCTTGAGAAGAAGCATAGAGCGCTGGAGCCGCTGAAGGGCATGATATCCCGGCTGGATGAGAGGCTGTATAATGTGGAGAATATATTCTTACAGGTACTGACCCTGTAGCCAAGGCCCAAAACCTGTTCTTTATTGCTTCTTTATAGAATCGCCGATCAAAATGTATGGAATTGACATTAGACGAGTCGAACATCAACGTCATATTATCGAACGCTTCTGTCAATTCCATACATTTTGATCGGTGATTAAAGAAAACGTCTTGGCTAGGGGCGCGAGTTTGTCTTAGTAAACATGTTAATCCATAGCTTCAGGCTTTCGGGTTCCGTACCCGAAGATTAAATATAATATATCTTTTTGTCACTAGGATGTAGATATTATAGCTCCTTAACCAAAAACTTAAAGGAAGTATTTTAAAGGCATAATATCGTAGTAGTGGATAAAATTCAATAAAATTCCCGGTTCAATTTAGCTAGGTACCTATTTAAGCCAGATATCGTGGCTTATCGCGAAACCGTAGCTCGAGAGCACTCGACGTTCTAAAAGCGGACATAATAGAGTAACGATGGTTTAGATCACTGGATCTCACTGCTTAGGGCTTTTGAATAACTGAAACTGTAATGCGGCAAGAATATTTTTTTTATCTAGCTAAGATTTGGACTCGCATCGGAAGAATTCTAAGTAGATCATAATGGCCTCATTTGGTACGATTATTGTATAGGAATGGGTGCACATAGCTTCATAAGATGTTAGATACCTGTACCCTGGCGACAAATAGACCCAGACCGCAGACGGGAACAGCGTTCAGTCTTAGCGTTTTTAGCCTTCTTTAATAAAGTGAATTTATAATTACAGATTAGCACAACCACTTAATGTTTCAGAAAGAGGAAAAAGAGAAGGTGTCCCAGAAGAAAACCAACGAGGTGCTGGCCGACATACAGAAGTCTCTGCAGACGCTCACAGACATCGTCGTGAAGTTGCCGACGAACGTGGCTAAGCGACTCGACGACACCGACGCGAAGTTAGCCGCGATCCGCACTGACGTCGCCGCCGTCAAGAGCCTCCTCGATAAAGTGAGAGCCATGATTAGAACGCGCTAATTAATGTGTCTCAAGTCGACGGGACCTTTTGATCCATTATTAGGTGCCTATTACCTTAGGGCTTAGGCACGCTAGAATCAGGGGCGTCTTTCCCTTAGGTGCCGGGTGTGCGGTGCACACGGGCGCCGCGGTCCTAGGGGCGCCGAGCGCCGCTCGCAAAAAGGCGCGCGCCCGCGTTGGCCGGCGCCGTGCTTTAATGACCACCGTAAAAAGAACTCCAGTTTGCATACATTTTGTGAATTATCTGGAGCTCTTCTTATATATTTGGTCGAATTACAGCAAAGCAAGGCGCGCCATGAGCGGCTCGGATATTGCAATATAACAATAAACTATACTTTTCAACATGAAATGAATCTTAAAACACATAAATGAAGATTATATTTGCCGTCAAGATAGGCGCCAAAATAAGCGCGTAAGCGCGGTTTCGCCGCTAAACCACAAGATCATAAGCAAAATATGACGTATTCTTGACGGCTCCCTTGCGGTCGCACCGGGCGCCGTGAAGCCTACGCCCTCCGTGCATCTTTCTCATGAGATCTGCGTATTTACTTCCCGCTCCTCCGTTTGCAACATAACAGTTTCGCAGAGGGTATAAGCTACTGCCTCCCATTAAGTAGTAAGGTCCAATCCAATGACGGTGTAAAACTCAGCCCGTTGCTCAGTCCAAGTCTGCTTGGCGTTCAATCGTCTTTCTCAGACCTAGGCGATATTTTCCTCCTAGCCGTATGGCGCCCCTTGAATGTGCCATCGACTGTTGTAGTATCGACCGGATCGCTTTCACAGTGCGGCGGCCGGCAGTTGGGGACGCCATCTAGTCTTGCCAGGTTCGTATTGTAATACACGCGCCTGGTGGCGCCTTAGGGTTGCCAGGTCTAGTAGCACCCGTTCTCCTCGCTCTTTAAAGCTGTGTGTTGATACAACCTCCGACAACACGCGTGCCTCCAGATCCCACGGAGGGATCAGCGCCAACGCCGATTCGCCAGCTAACGATTCGATATCAGCGTAGTATTTTTTTTTATTAAATAAGGGGGCAAACGAGCAAACGGGTCACCTGATGGTAAGCAACTACCGTCGCCCATGGACACTCGCAACATCAGAAGAGCTGCAGGTGCGTTGCCGGCCTTTTAAGAGGGAATACGCTCTTTTCTTGAAGGCTTGCAGGTCGTATAGGTCCGGAAATACTGCTGGTGACAGTTCGTTCCAGAGTTTTACAGTGCGCGGCAGAAAGTTACGCGAAAAACGCACTGTGGAAGACTGCCACTCATCAAGGTGATGAGGATGGTATGTTTTTCGCGTGGGACGATGGCGAAAAGTTGCAGGTGGTGTCGCCACAACCTGAGACTCAGCCACTCTCGCCATTCGTATTGTTTCCTCAAAAATGTCTCCATATACCAGCATATATGTGTCGTCTGTATAGTGGATAGCAATCCAAACGTAGCCCACGGAGATGGGCCGTTCGCAGTATGCAATGGTAGCCGATATTCCACAAAAGTTAGAAGGCCAAGAACAGACCACCTCAAAGTCATTAATAGAATTTGAGGTGGTCTGGTCTTAAAAAAAAAACTAAAAAGTATTAACTTTTTGGCAGTCGACTCACTTCATATTTATTCTGGTATGACCAGAATAAATATGAAGTGAGCCGCACTCCGCCGCAGTGAAGTGACTGCAGGTCGTAGATGGCATTCATTATAATATTCTCTATGCTAGAGAGTTTAAATTCTCAGATAACAGATTATGTGATTCTGTTGCTTCTTTTAATAAAGAACTAGCTATATGACCTAGCTTCGCTCAGTGTTCAATAAATTAAAAAAACACACATAAAATGACATTTTATTAAAATGATTCCTAGCTAGATCGATTTATCGCCCCCAAAACCCCCTATATACTAAATTTCATAAAAATCGTTAGAGCCGATTCCGAGATTCCAATTATATATATACAAGAATTGCTCGTTTAAAGATATAAGATACTACAAAGCAAAATAAATTAAAAATTTACAATCCCATACAAGAAATGTGATTTTTTGCCATTAACGTAGGAACTTGAAATTTAAAATATTCACAAAATACTTAATTGTATATATTTTGTACTTAAATAAACATTTAAGGCAGGCATAAACCCCAATTCGTTATTCCGTGACTCTCGGCTTACCTCATTCCAATATAATAACTAAATGTAAAAAATATGAGATATAAAGCACAATATTTAAAAGGCTTTAAACTATAAACATTTTTATAAAACGTAATACTTTGGCTGTAATTAGTTTACAAACTCACCTCCGGCAAAAATCTAATTCATCGAAATATAAGTATTAACTAGGATAATTATACATTTTATTTGAATAAAATTATTAGTAAATCTATATTAAACTATCCTGAACCGAACAATTTTGTTTCTTAATATTTATTTCCAAAGATATTTAAAAAAAAAACATAAAAAATAGAGAAGATTCGCCCCTAGTAACTACAGTTTTATTTAATGCTAAGCTAAAATGAATCTAATTGCGATGCGTATACGCTTGGTCTTTGGTTATGTGCAAGGTTATCGTTTTGGATTGAGATTGATCCCTGCCTTTTAGGGGCTCCCATAAAAACATATTTTTTTGCCTATCTTTGCTTTATAATCGTACGGAACCCTTCGTGCGCGAGTCCGACTTGCACTTGGCCGATTTTTTATCGAGCGCGCGCTTGCTAGGGGGCGCTAGGGTAATATTTGCACACGGGTGCCACACCGGCTAGAGACGGCCCTGGCTAGAATATTTTAAGACGGCAACTGAATCTTTACAAAAAAAATCGTTTACCATGTCATAAAACCCACAAGATTTAAGATACAGTTAGCCATAAGCCATAACACATCTCATATTGAGTTTACTCAATAAATGCCGCTTACTCATTTTCGGCTGACCTGTCTACTATACATTAGTCCTAACGTCAGCAGAAAATAGCTCTATTTTTTTACATTTCGGTACCTTATGTTAACTTGGCGAAAGGATATCCCTGTAAACTACAGACATTTGCAGAATTCCCGCGCACTCTGTCAAGAATCCGAAAACCCACTGGAGAGGCATATCAGTGAGGCTGAAAAACTTCTCAACAAGTATGAGCTGAAACTTAACGAGTACGGCAACGCGAGCCGCGTGCAGACGGACTTCGTGCCACTCAGCGAAGTGTCGCTCGCCGACGAGGCCTGGCACAGCAAGATGACTGAAGGTAAGATGGCCAAGATAAGCCACGCGCTCGCGTCTACGTAGACTATACGTAAAGAACTATAGAGACAGACGCTGCGTAGAGGATTTACGTAGAGCTAGGGAGCTTTGAAGCATGTTTTTTTTAAGAAATGGTCCGGAAAATGTTCATTCGGATCTCTGAGTAGCCTACAAACATAATACGTATGTCAATTATCAGGTATATTATGTGGACTACTTACGAGTTACATAGCTGCGTAGAGTTCTACGTAGAGGGGAGCTTTGAACGTTGAAGCAAGTTTTAATTTCGTGAAATGGAGAAAACAAGCATCGCATATTCTATGCTTTCCTATATCATCCTTCCGGATCCCATTTTTGTGACCGTGCAAGTCTTTTCCTTAGTTCTGCTAGACGCCTAAACAATTAGACATTTTTATTCGTAAATCGTAGCCCGTAGGACACTTTCTTAAGATTGTTGTTAACTTCTTGAAATACGCCTCTTCTAGCAAACAGTGAATATTCCATGAGAACTTTCAAAACGTTCTAGTAGAATTTATTTAATGTTTGCCAGAAGACGCGCTCTTAATCCGCGTTAAAATTTTCACCATCTTTACCTAACTTTTTGTACAGTGATGGAACGCCAAGAGAGGGACATCAAGAAGATCCAGCAGCTGCTTGATGACGCGGAGAGCATGTGGAAGGACCTGCCGCGCCTGTCCGACCTCAACAAGTACACCAACCAGACGTTGGAGGGCGTTGCGGCGCTGCAGAGAAACCTTACTGAGGCGGACGAGAAGTGTATGTTGCTTTTAAAAAATTAAGAGCTTATACAAAATATGTACCATCGTGGAAATTGATTCCTAGGCAGTTGATAGACCAACGTCATTTGGTGCGGAACATATCAATTCAATGTTCATTGCAAGTTAAGGCGCTATATCGAAAGTAAATTTACCGCAAGGGCGATTTTATACTTAATTTGTATGACTATAAAGTCGTGAATACGCTGCGGCCAGAAGCTATCGCCTCGCTCGGAAAACATGCGAAAAAACGTAATTATAATCAAAATGCTTCTATACGATTTTGAGTTGCAAAGGTGTCTATCAATTAGACTAATTTCCTACAATACATCTATTTTCGTTTAAAAATAATCTTCAAATTTCGTATTTTTAAGAGGTAATTTCGAAAATTAAATGTATCGAGACAAAATACATTAATCGTGTTTCTAGTTCTTCTCAAACCTGGATAAGGCATTCATATATGAAGATATGTATATCTCATTACCAGATTTGTAACATTTCTGAGGGTCCTATAGTATTACGTCAAAAGGGACAGTTTTTTTAATATAGCGCCTTAAATGTGATCTGTCGGCTGGGTTTGACGTAACGCTAGGAGATCCCCATCTGCCTAGAAATCAACTTCTCTGATAGTACATACACTTATACAGTAGTAGAATGTTTGCCGGAACTTTGTTGCGCCGAAATTCACTTATTGCGCAGGACTCTACATTTCTCTTTAGGTATATTTTCCCTATCTAATTGTATTAAAATCTATTCAGTAATTTAAATGTGAAGAGGAAACAGGTAGGTACACTTTTTATATATTTATAATTTAACGATTTTCTTAAAGTTGTTTGGAAATAATTATTTCAGCATATAATTTTATGTCAATGCGACTTGGGAGATGCTGTAAGGAACAAGTGTCTCGAAAGTCGATTTCGAATTATAGCCTCTAACCTTTATTCATTTCGCTTTCGTATTGTCTTTAACCGTTACTTTTATTTTAGCCGTGGCGAAGGTAACATCCAAGTTGCGGGACATGGGCGACAGGTTGTTGGCGACCAACGAGGACATACAGGCCAGCCT
This sequence comes from Lysandra bellargus, assembly GCA_905333045.1. NCBI lineage: Eukaryota > Metazoa > Arthropoda > Insecta > Lepidoptera > Lycaenidae > Lysandra > Lysandra bellargus. The sequence goes on from HG995360.1 coordinate 5,267,171, forward strand.
CACACAGGGCAATACCATGAGCGAGCGAGCGTACAACGACATACAACGCAGCTACGACGCCCTTCGGCTTGAGGTAAAAAAAACAAGGCATCTGCTTCCGTTGTGGATGATTTATACAGTATTTCCAGAGCGAAGTAACCACTCTTCAAATACTGTATTTGATTTGAAGATTTTTAAATTTCCATATGGTTGCCCAAGCGTATACGGCATTCTCGCGACGTAGTCGGCCTAGTCCAGAGGAATGAGCAGGTCAATACATCTAATTAGCTCATTGGTACATGCCTCCACTCCTGAATAAATAAAAAGAAAGGTGAAACTTAAAAAAATTCTCTACTTTCCGAATTTTTCTGCCCTAGAAAATTTGCCGCCCTGGGCACTAGCCTCGACTGCCTCTAGTGTAAATCTGCCACTTACTATACAGGGTGTAACAAAACTAAGTGATAATACTAATTTAGTTTAGGGTGTGTACGTTTTCCTCGTAGAGAGTTCGCTGTGAAAGTAATAGCGCTGAAAGACCAAAATTTTTTTCGCTTTGTATGGGGAAACTCGTGACGCCGCGCTGGGGCGCTTGCCCATACAAAAGAGAGAATAAATTGCTCTGTCAGCGCTGCTACTTTCACAGAGAGCTCTCTATCAGGAACACGTACACACCCTAAAGTATTATCACTTAGTTTTGTTACACGCTGCACACACTCATGCACTCCTGTAATAAAATTATTGTCATCCCAGGTCCAAACATTCTCCAAGAACGAGCACCTACTGCAGTCGATAGCGGACGAGACGAATTCCACGAAGAAGCGCATCGAGTACGGCATCCACAACATACTGATGGAGATCAGGGAACTGACGCGCGTGCAGGGTGACCTCCTCAACATGACCATCAACGAGAGGTAACTTAGAGTCAGTCAAATTGATTCGATAGACTCGACAGCAAAGTTAAAAATGTATTTGATTTGACGACATATAATGGCTAAGTAATATGGGTCTTGCGATCATATTTTTTAAAGCTTTGCCTACATCATCAAGAACCCGTCACAATAAATCATACTTAGGTAATTAAGAACCTATTAGGATTAAGATTAAGCTCACACGCCTAGCTACAAATTACAACTAGAATTAATACTTTAACACCTAACTAGACAGAAATCCTGGTCTTGATTGGAGACCATTACACTATACCTACATCTTATACCTATACGAGTACATACTACATATCATATAATATCTAAATTTGAAAACGCCCAAAAAATGTAGAGCACTGAAAATATACAACGCATAATACAATAATAGAGCTGGAAATAGTAGTTTTGGATTTCTGGATCATACAGTCCCAGTCCTAGCATTCATTCATAACCTACATCTTAAAGCTCAGTAGGTTATTGAAGCAGCTTCTTCAGCATAATCTTAATATTTAACGCGAGCACTGCTCTGAACATAATAAAGAACTTTACAATTTCCACATTACTGTGAATATTTTAAGCGCGGTACCTTGCAGGATTTCCTCAAGGCATAATTCTCCTGTAACGTACAGGCAGCATTGTACATTTATTTTTAACCAGATGTCCTGAAATTCGTTTATCGCGCGGGAAACGTATTTCTCTGCAATAAAAATTATCCCATAGACTAGTATCTCCTTCCTGGGACTGCATAGGTAATGATCTAGTAACTTTAGATACCGAATTTAACCCATCAAACCCCATATAGTCACCGGTGAGCGAGACACAATAGAATAACAATAGATTTCAAAGAATCTACGATCGAAGGATCTACCTAAATCGGTTCTGCGATTCTAAGAGCTAATGGACACATACACATAGCCAATTTGTCGTTTATCTACCACAATAATTTAATTTCACATGGATACTTTTAAGCATCGAATATCGAAAATGCCAATGAACATAAGGGAAAACTTGACATGACTCTGTCGTATGCAATTTAACCAAGAACCCAGTTCTATTAGCGTATTTTGCCCCCAGGTTCGACAACACCGAAGCCCTGATCATGGGCAGCCAGGCGGGCGGGTTCAAGAATCTGAGCAGCAAGATCGAGGGGGAGATGACGCAGGTGTGGCGGCAGATCGGCACCATGTACCAACAGCTCAGCGCCACCAAGGCCACGCTCGACGAGCTCAAAGTGAGTGAGTCTCCTCTAGGGAGGGTGTGGCGGCAGATCGGCACCATGTACCAACAGCTCAGCGCCACCAAGGCCACGCTCGACGAGCTCAAAGTGAGTGAGTCCATCTAGGGAGGGTGTGGCGGCAGATCGGCACCATGTACCAACAGCTCAGCGCCACCAAGGCCACGCTCGACGAGCTCAAAGTGAGTGAGTCTCCTCTAGGGAGGGTGTGGCGGCAGATCGGCACCATGTACTAGCACACAGTGAGTGAGTCCCTCTAGGGAGGGTGTGGCGAAAGTTCGGCACCATATACCAGCTCACGGTGAGTGAGTCCTTCTAGGGAGGGTGTGGCGGCAGATCGGCACCATGTACCAGCTCACGGTGAGTTCCTCTAGGGAAGGTGTGGCGGCAGATCGGCACCATGTACCAGCAGCTCAGCGCCACCAAGGCCACGCTCGACGAGCTCACAGTGAGCTCTTTCATCTATCTAAGATGAAAGCCCCATGGACGTTTTACGGATACAGTAAGCAGCACTGACCAGTAACCATAATAATTCGCTGGCCCCGAGCAATAAAGGCGTAATATCAAAAATCGTTTTGTTCAGGAGAGACAAAATAAGCTAATTTGTTTATAGTGCAGCGTACAGTGGTCCAAAACAAGCGTTTGAAGTGTCTTATGAAAGCTAATTTTTTTACCAACCTAACCATATAAAAATAATTGTAATAGTGTAAATATTCATTGAAACTAGCTGTTGCCCGCGACTTCGTCCGCGTGGACTTCAGTTTATAGTTGTTCCCGTAAATCGATTGAATAGTTTACGCAAAAATCATAAAGGTAAATTTTGTGGGAATCGTACATTAAAAAATGTATAATACAAATAATAATCGATATTATTTCAATTGCAACATTGTTCATGACTTTATTGACACACCAAACCTCCGAGTTTCACGACTGTAAGAATATAATACGACGTATTTTTCACTTTAGATTTCGAGCGTACCAGCCGATTACCACCTTCTTCTGGGAAATCTTACAGCCAAAGCTTAGCTGTATCATCCTCTAATCGCTATTTTAGAATCCTATCAATGAATCATATTTTTATGTAATCATTGTAATGGACTGAGTTTATAATGTGATTTTTAACGATTTTGGACGAAAGTCTATGAAATTAATACGTATCTTTATGTGTTTTTACCAATTTTTTGTTAAATTCAATTTTATATGATGACCACCTAAAAAAACCTATGAAATGACATACTTTTTATTAAATATTAAAATTTGGGAAACCACACAATCCCTGAGCTCGACTACGTCTTATCACGTAGTAATGTGAATATTTCTGTTCCTTATAATAATATTATGTAATTGACATTTAAAAAATATATAATATTACTGCTACCAAGCCTAAACTAAAAATTAAATTTATTTAACAATTTATTTTTACAGAAAGCCTTGTTAAGGCGCGCCCAGCATCTGCATTGCCAACAACGAATAGTGCTCTACTGCACAAAATTTGTATGGAAGTAACCTAAGATATTATTACTATTATCATTTTTAAATTTACTGAAGTTATAGAAAATAAGAAGAATTTAGTAGCATTTATTCCTTAACAAAAAGAATGGCCCACCCACTTTATCAAGAAGATTTCTCTATGGCCCAATTTTCAATCGTCATTAAAATAGTAGGATAATATTATTTGGCTTAACGATTATTATAAGATTAAACTAAGAAATAACTCAACTATTTAAAATAAATATAATTTGAATCTCTTTAGTATAAAATATTGGCACTTTGATTTTTGTCAGCAAAGGCGGCACCGGTTTCGCAAACACCTTTTTTGTATCTTTATAATATTGTTATAAACAAATATTATATTATAACTTTAAAGCAGCAAGTTTATCCTTCTCACTGTTATCATTTTATTCATTCCGAAATTGTAACATTTTTTTTAAATTTTAGGTGTTCCGTTCCGACGTAACCTTCACAAGTTACCGATTTTTAGCTACTGGGTTAGGCTCATTTTTAATGACCTACTTTTGCCATTTACACTGTTAAATCGTTTTTAAAATCATTTACACATCTACAAAGATAAACAAGACTTATTTAGGATGACAGATTTCGTGTTAAAATCTAATTTTATATTGATTTCGCCATTTCTGCTTGAATACGCGCGCATTCAGATTTCTTCTGACTTGGCGTAGATGGGTGTTCAAAATTTTTTTCCTAACAAAGCAATCTACAAAAACCGTGGGTTTTAAGATAGTTAGGAATGGTTCCATATGTGTTATAAGTTACACGCTTATAAGTCACGTAGAAGTATGTCAGGGAGAACTTTTCTAACAGCCCTCGTATATAGTAGACGTTCCACGTGGCTCCGCCCACGTAAATTAGGAATTAACGGGAATCTTACATTTTCCTGCAAAAAAAATCCTATGTCCCTCTTCATGGTCTACTCCATAGCTGTGCCAAATATTTTGAAAAATCATCCAGTAGTTCGTGAGATAAGCACTTTCAAATATTTTTCCCAATTTTTTCCACATTTTCCTCCGATTCCTCGCTATTAATGGTCGCAGCGTGATTTTATATAGCTTCAAGCCTTCCTCAATAAAGAGACTATCCAACGCAGAAATATTTCTTGATTTTTAGAACAAAAAACATAAACAAATTCTTCTACTTCATAACAAGATGATTTATATGATTTTCCCAAACTTTAAACCCACTATTTATAATGAATGGTAAGTCGTATAAATAGAAGTGATATAATTTTTTATAGAGTTTTTAATGATCTACAATCTTGCCGTACATTATTTTTTTATACGATTTACCTTTTGAAAAAAAACGGAACAGAGCCTCATTTTCGTACATTTGACATTAAATATTTTTTTAGATTTTTTAGATCACAGGGGACTTTTGAGGTTTTATTTATAATGGTATACTGAACATCACCATAAATTTTCAGATCAATACGAAATATTCCTAGGTCGAAAGTTTGAATTTCCCGTGCTAATAAGTTTACGTAATCGATACTAGGAAGCATGCGTAGGAGTCAAAGTGATGCAGGCACTCAGCGTAACATGACAGTACGGCGCGGCGCCGGGATTACAAAAAAAATCCGGGAAGAAAGACCTAATAGCTAGTACGGCGTAATATGTTGTAATACGTTTGTTACTCAAAAACGTGGTTAAATTCAATACTCTTATTCTTTGCTAAGATATGTAGTGTTAAGATATTCACCGGATTTTGTATGTATGAATACATTTTTAATTTTCAGAGAATTTTCCGTTCAATAAAGTTTTCATTGTCATTTATTACAACTAAATATTAATTTAAAAATATGATAAAATTTGGGATGATAGACCGATACTCAGAGAAGCCAAAAATCGAATAACATTAAAAAGGGTGCAACCGGCGTTTACCACTTTATTGCCCGGGGCCAGCGAATTATTTAACGTTGTTAGTGGCGGCCGAAAAGGAAGATCTTCCGACCGAGAGAGATAGCATGCTCGGTCAGGCCGAAGCCCTCTGACGTCATTTCAGACGTTGTATATCGAGGGTATAGTGCTAAAACCCAATAAGTGTCAAAAAATCAAAAAATGTTTTTTTTAGTCCATCTTGATCAGTTTTTTGCGCTCTTTCTAGTAGTGTAATCAAATAAATAGAATTTAAAGTGTAAAGAAAGTTACTTGAGGTAAAAACCCAATAAATTGCCCTTGTTTAGCCATGACTGAAAAACTAAAACACAATAAAGCGTGTTAAATCCTCTAAATCCTTTTTTACTTCAAGCTAAAACCACAAAATATGATTTATCTGTATTAAGTGTTTACAGTTTTCAATTAGAATTGAATAAAGGCTTATGGTAATAACCATTATTCGTATTTATTGGATTTTAGCTTTAGTTAAATAAACAAGATAAGACACAAACCACAAATACTAAGACCAAATAAAAATATTTGTTGGCTTTTACTGTTTAATTATATTTCGAAATTAACAGTTAATTTTGCTAAAACCGCATAACCAAATATAGTTATACGGTTTTAATAAAATTACCTAACAACGCATATCACTGTCTGTGTTGGAGAGAAGTAAATGGTTAAAAAGGTAGTTGTGAGATAGGTATGTGTCTTTATTACTTTTTATCAAAGGAATTACCTAAATCCGTCAAAGAAATAAGCATTTTTTCTGATACCCGCAGTAGGCAAAATAGGTTTCAAAACATTTCAGCACTTTTGCTCTAGGCTGTTCAAAAAATTGACCACTTATTTTTGAAAAGTGGTCATACTCATCATGTCATGCATGTAGCTATTAAAGCAGCGTGAGTGAATGGAAGAAGATTTTTAGCCGCTAGCCGCTTTTCACGGGTTTTTTTAAATTTATTAATTTAATTTTATTTCATGCTTTTTTAATTACTTGTGTTGGTTGTAATGCAGAATAATCTCTATCAACAGGATCATATCCCTATGATTACCATCTATTCATGAAAGTCCTTTTCGATAAGGCTATTAGTATGAGCCCAAACACGAAACCTCCACTTTGGGCTTATAAGGAGCTCGGTTTCTATATAATCCAGGTGATGCTGCAGCAGCAGCATGTAAATATTTACTGTTTATCTATGTTTTACTGGCTGTCGTTATTAAAATGAGCCCAAACACGAAACCTCTGCTCCAAGTTGGCGAGAAGTTGGATATCCTATTGATTACCAGGTGATACTCCAGCACCAGGTCAATTTTCCATTAATGTGTATACGGTATACGGTATTGTATATTCACAAATCACAAATGTTACGAACTAAAATGAAATATATTAAACCCATCAAAGTGCGTCTGCAAGTTAATGCTAACGGCCTTTCATGAACCAGATAAACCCTGCTTTTTCAGCACTAAGCAGGTTGATGATGATGAATTATTATTGCTAAGAACACTCTCGAATCTTGATCATGTCAGCTTTTAACAAAAAACTAGATCAAAATCGGTCCACCCGTTTGGATGCTACGTTGCTACGGACAGACACACACACAGACAGACAGATACGTCAAACTTATAACACCCCTCTTTTTTGATGATTAAAAAACCAGAGCAAAGCGATTTTCAAGCCCACCTTCAGTTAATTTACATGAATCACCTGAAATAGAGCTTTTATACTATTACTCTACGAGCGTATTCCTATTTTAAGTATCGCAAAAAAAAATCGATCTCATGAAAATGTACGAAAAACTTATTACTCCCGATGAACTCCATGCGTGGATATGAGATATGAAGACACACAGCCAACAACCGGCTTTTGAGAGTGAGGAGTAATAAATAGTACTGTTTTTTTGATAAATTTCTTCAAAATAAATTGATTAAAATACAAAATACGTCATAGTTGTTTGGACGAAAACCCAATAAGTCGGCACCCTACGTGAGTTATATATTTTTTATAAAAAAAATAAGCACTTTAGAGACTTAAAAATATGTTTTCATTTTAAAAGAATGTATACGCTTTTATAACAAATATCAATTTTAATGTTTTTGTTTGAATTAAACGTGTATTTTTGTTCTTGAACCTTTAACATTGAATATCTCGAAAAAAACAACTTTACACTTATTGGGTTTTAGCACTATACCCTCGATATATCTTTCCGTTCTCCGAAACTTCGATAGCGCGATGCAGGATTGTTAGGCCAATTGTGGGTACCGCCACAATCATAATCTCCTCAGTCCTCCCATAGATGAAATAGTGTGGTGGTGAAGAAAGTAAAATGGGTTAATTTTTTAAAACTAATTATAAATCCTATCCAAATCCTTTCTAGCTATAAACTATGGGAGAGTGAGGTGATTTGGGTTTCTACTTCGATAACTACGGTCCTTAGCTATGATAGTAGAAAAATAAACATAAGTCAAACTTCCATTAAATCAACATTAAATTGAATGACCATTTAAATATAGTTTATACAATAACAATAGAGTTTATGCAGATTAATTAACTAAAAGCTTCAATTGACAGGAACAAACGGCACAATACGTTAATGGCAGCGCCGCGACGCTGGACGGCATCAAAACTAAGGTAAATACTAGCATTAACTACTGAGTAAAGTTGACAGGGTGTGGTAATACTTTAGGGTATGAATTCAGAGTATAGAGTTTACTGTGAAAGTAGCAGCGCTGAAGGAATTACTTTATTTTTGTACAGGCTAATAGGCATGACGAAATTATTATTTTCTTGTAGTAGTAAAGGGACATTCAAAAATATAAATATCAGTAAAAAATGACTCTAATAGCGTAATAACTCTCCAAGATATCACAATTCAAAACTCACATAATATGTAATAAAATAGACCTTCCCAAAACGCTCCATACAAAATATCAGCTAACTGTGACGTCACGCCTAGCTAGTTTGTTCGATAGCTACAGTTAAATATTGAGTTTATGAAAGTGGTTTCATAATTATTATTTTTAACAAAAAATTAAAACCGACTTCCAAGGTAAAAACAATAATAACATTAATATGAACTAAAGAGTATTAAATAATTTTTTCTATATGTATAACAATGCCTTTTTCCGAATTCGGCTAAACCTCAACTAATTCTGTACTCAATCTTCATTATTTTGAAGTCGGTACCAGATAGCTGAATCTTCAGTTCTCTGACAGAATATTTGAAACTTTTGGAACTGGCACCGACTTCAAAATTATGAAGATTGAGTAGAGAAATAGTTGAGGTTTAGCCGAATTCGAAAAAAGGCACTGTTATACATATAGAAAAAAATATTTAATACTTTTTAGTTCATATTAATGTTATTATTGTTTTTACCTTGGAAGTCGGTTTTAATTTTTTGTTAAAAATAATAATTTCACTCTTTTTAGTTAAACTATCGCGTATATATTTTTACGTATCTTATTACAATTTGTTAAGAGTCACAACTCACGCTCACAAAATAATATTATATTATCATAATTGACAGCTGTTCTTGAAATCAAGAAGTCAAATCGATACTTAGTGCGCCATCTATCGATAATATGTGTAACTAATTAAAAAGACACTTAATGACTTTGTTTTGTTTAAATGCTCTTTTTAAAATAACTTTATTTTAATTCTATTTGTCTATTTAAATTTTATAAAGTAGTTAGTAAAGTATTCGATCGGTATATAAAGTAGTTAGTAAAGTACTTCGATCGAGGCGACGCCCGCGCCGTCGCCTCTTCGGCGCTGACCGCCGTGTGTATACTATATAAACAAACAGGTGTTGTTATACAGTACATAATAATTATTATTATTGTATCCATACCTATGCCTTGTACTATTATCTATTCTGTGCCATGAGACATTGGTGACCTTAACACGACGTGGTAATGATGATGATGATGATGATGACGATGATGATGATGATGAATATGAATTGCATAGTAGCATATGCTTTCTGTTCTTAAAACAACGCCGAAACTCCCAAACGTGTATTTATAAGGAGTCAGGAGTTCTCTCAGCATCTTCGAAACTATGGTATACCTTGACCCAATATTTGACTTTTTGGTAGCATATTCTTAGTACACTTCACATAAAACCAAAATCATCATATGTTTCCATATAAATTTCGAGGAGTTCCCTCGATTACTCATGGATCCCATCATCAGGTCACCACTTTTGTGAACATGGTACCAAATTGGAGTGAAACCTAATACAACAAAACAAAAATTTCAAAAATCGGTTCACAAACGGCGGAGTAATCGTTGAACATACAAAAAAAAAAAGTAAAAAATATATATATCCACACCCGAACATAATATAACCTCCTCGTTTTTTGGAAGTCGGTTAAAAAAAACTTATAAATTGCGTAATTTATCGAATTTTATTTAAAAAAAATCGACAACTTGACGAAAAATCTTTGAAGGTTCAAAATAATAAAAACACATAAGTTATGAAGCTGAAATTTTGGGAATACCTATTTTTCATCACTATGTCTTTATTTTATTTAAAAAATCTGCTCATCTTTGACCTTGTCGTCATCCCTATTCATGGTGTTCGGCATTTCTCAAAGAAACATCAAACATAGAAATCAACTGTAACTTTTCTTCTGCGATGCTACTTTCATGGCGAGCTCTCCATTATTAGGGACATATACAAATCCTCAAGTATTATCATTTATTTTTTACACCCTGTACATAAAATATACGAAAATGTGTTTATCTGTATGTGAGATAAAATATTCACGTTTTTAACCGCTGCCTTAACTTGATGTAATTTGGTATGGAAATATTTTGAGTCCAGGAATAGTCGCCAAAGGATAGCTTTTGCCTCAGGAAAATGCACATCTATTAGTCTTCTATAAAATATAATCCTATGACTTGAAAGCGTAAAGAAATTCCTCCTTTTCTAGTCGGTTGAGCGTACTAACGAAAATCTATATTATTTTCATTAAAAATACTGATTATTCGCTGGGGCAGAATAGTTTTTAATTACTTAGCAGCACATTGTGTTGTATCACTTTGTGTGCGGCGTATTATTTGTCGCCGCCATGAAAAACCGTCCTCGATAAATGTTAATATGTTATAGCTGAGCTAGCTGATATTCGCAGGACTATTTACATCGAAATGTTAGTTTTATAATAAACTGTCGTTTTATTTCATAACAGAAAGTAAGTACATAAGTTATAACAGAAAGTAAGTTAAAAAAAAGCTTATCCGGCTCGAAGGACCAACGTTCAAAATTGATCAATCATTATACATCCTTAGAACACTGAGACTGAAACTACTAAAATCCAGTTCTTTTAAAGATATTATACTTATGGCCGTACTAAAATTTAATTTTAATGGTTAGCTAACTTTTATTAGTACAGATTACTTCTTCAAAACGCGAGAGACCATTGACCAACAAGTCATCTACGGCGGGCGGCGGGGCAAGACCTAAATTTTATGTGGGCAAGATATATCTTGCGGGGCCCCCCTAAAATATATTTTTCGAGGCCCCCTGATTGATGACGTTAAATAGAGAAATAATTTTGTGATATTCAAAGTTTTATTTATGAATATTTGAGTATAACAACTCGTAAAACCTTAAAAAAACATTGCGGTCCAAGGGGCGCGAGGCCCCTTAGACCGCGAGTACGTAGGCGGTCGCCCACACCGCCCACACCGCCCACGCCTTGCGCCGCCTCTGGTCTACATAAAAGGTCTCGTCGTGCGGATTAAGGGGATTAAAATACTATAGTAGTGTGGTAGCTGGAGATAAGTTTAGTAAAATGTGACATATATACCAACTAACCCACGGTTAACTTTAACCCATGTAGATGGACCATTAAAATCGTAGAGGTGATGGGATCATGGGTCTGATATGAAATATTTTTTGGTAATCATAAAATTATGTTGCGCCAAAATTTGTTTATCGCGGGAAGACTCTAACATCCGAATAAAAGGTATCCTATCCTTTCCCGGGACTATATCCATGCAAAATTTCTTCAAAATCGGTTTAGCAGTTCGGTATATGTGATAGCAAAAGAACATTATATTACGGACGCAGTTTCGTACTTATAATATAAGTATTTTATTTATTTTAGTAAATTATTCAGAAGATTATTATCAAGTATTAAGTATGGGTTTTGTAACTTTTAACTCTAGGTGGGGCAAGTGAGCGATCTTACAGCGGAAGTGCAAGAGAACGTGAACTATTTCGTCGGCAAGGTGTCTCTCCTCTCGCAGGAGTTCGGCCACATCAAGAAGAGTCTTGGCGCGGCGCTGGACGAAGCCACCACCAACCTTAAGGACGCGAAAACCGAAATTGGTAAGCGTAGGGGAGAGTGGGGTAAGAGGTTCCCGAGGTTGAAAGCGTAATAAGTATTTCTAAGGTCGTTAATTTTATCGACGAGTTATTATGCTTTGTCCTAAATCTGTTTTGGGCCTAAGTTAACCCTGGGCTAGTTAGTTAACCCTATATCATAATGCTTTCTCTGTTATAAATATGGAGAACGACAGGAATTACAGGAATTAACGTAACCTAGAACTGCACAAGTAGTCTTTACTATATGCTTTAGGGTGCTATCTTACCCCCTATTCTATAAAGCAAAACTTTAGATTTTAGGGTCTTGATATTGTTTTTATATGTTCACAACAATTAACAAAAATTTAATTTTAATTTCGAATGTTATGTCAAAATAGCTTTTAATTAATTCTAATTTTAGCGGCTCTGGCTTTTAATACTTTCTTTAACTTTTTGTTTCAGACAATGGACCGGGGCCGCACGTGGCGAAGCCGGCCGCATAGATCTTTGCCAAATACTTATTTACGGTGGAGCACGGAACTCTTCTGAAAAGTGCCGCTTGAGACACGTGTAACCAATGTGTAACTTATACAGAGCCGAACCGCGTCTTGAGACTGGATCGCATCTTAAGTACTGACTAAAAATACGGGCCTAAGTATGAGTTGATTACTTGAATATTCATATGCATGTAAAGATAGATCGATAAAAGAATTTCTCTTTATCTGGAGACACTTTATCCTTGCTATTCTGCTAAATAGAATATTAGGGCCCAAGTTTTCAGCAGAGTTCCAGTGTTCGGTCTCTTAGCGTAGGAACTAGTGTAAGCGACTGAGATTTTAAAATAAAACAATATGAAAATTAACTTTTGCAAATATTTAATCTCTTTTATAATTGTGGATCTATATTAATATTGTACAAGTAGTATGATACAATTTATTGTGACAAAACCTCAATGTCACTCCCAGCGCGTCACGGGCTGACTAGCGTCACGTCACGCGTCACGCTGTCACGCCGCGTGACACGAGAGTGAATTAACTTTCTGTACAATAAGTTTTGATACAATTATTCTTAAACAATATACACACAAATTATTTGTCGTCCATTTCAGTATTAAAACGATTACAATCTCATTTTTCTATGTGCAATTAACAAATTAACTATCTATTATTATACCACTGTTTCTCGAGCTTTCGGAATTGGGATCACAGTATGTTCCTTATAAAAACAATTTCATTAGATACAATTTAAATACGGTTAGGAAAAAAAGTGCGTTAGAGAATTTTAATAGCAGACTCCTATAAATAAAAAAAAATATTATCAAAAGTTTGAGAAACAATGATATACGCCATTAAATAATCGTGCCTATTTGTGATTTTAATATTAAGTATACAATCATGAAAACACTTATTATTTTATACGAAGAAAATAAATATCGATGCAATCTTTCTATTGGTTTGTGTTTAAATTAAATCATTAATCGTATACATAGTAAAATGACGATTGCACATTGGGTCAAGCACTAATCGCAATAAAACAGCTAAGGTAAACATATTCGTTGTAGACGTACAGCCTGAAACGGGACTACAAAACAAAAAAAAACGTCCCCGAATAACTAAAAGTCAGTGCGAAAGGGGCCTAAACCTATACAAGCATGTCGAACATGATTTCAAAATTTCATGACTTAGGCCACTTCCACACTGCGGACCACGACGTTGGAATGTCACTTACATAATTGGTGTTATATCAATAGCGAGATACATAGATCTCAAGTCCACTCGGCTTTCGCAATAGCGGACGTGTGGAGGAAAATAACACTTGCGGTAACGAGATAGTGGCGAATATCGAGTGGCAGTGGCATATCTAACATGAATAGCACTTACATACCCTTACACGATACATTATGTACACTAAATGCAAAATAATATTTACATTATTAAAAACAATTAGAAAACAAGCAGTTCATATGGGAAACAAAACAGAGTGTCCCATTTATGCCCTTCTTTTTTTTCGCTCGCTCGAAACGTGCGATTTGCCACTACTGTCGATTCTAAATTAGAATTAAAAAGCTAGTTCGAAAACAGGAGGGAAACTCAAAATGAGGTTTAATCTAAATAAAACGTTTCAAAATTGGAATTTACATTTTGGTTTTACTTAAACAATTTGTTTATAGTTAGGTTAAGGAATGTAAAAAATTTGTGCGTAACTCCGTACTAAATCTTTCGCGTTTTGGAATGTACAATTTGGTCTTCAATGGATCTTAATATACTAGTTTTCACTGGTCAAATAAAAATTAAACTAAGTCGGTTCAGGGCATAATCACGTCGACAAATCTTGCGACATTTGCCATTATGCTCTGAGCCGTAGGTGTCCCATCATAGTCCACTCTCCCCTATCCAGTTAAACATTTTTATTTTGCGATGAAAATACATAATAGGTTTTTGGTAGTCTTCGTTTAAAGACTTCAAAAATATTTTAGTCACAGGCTACACAGTCAAATTCCCATCAATCTGATCCATCAACCTGATTGACGGAATATTGATGGTTATAAAAAGTTCATATTAAAAATACGATCAATCCATCAATCCGAGTCGTACACGATCAAATGTTTCGATCAATAATGATTGATGGATCAGATTGATGAAAAATTGACCGTGTAGCCAGTGACTTAGAATGTAAAATGACCAAGTGAAAACTGCATACAAGAGCTAGGAGCTAAAGAAAGCTACAAACGTTCACCGCAGGACTAACAAGCATCAAAACGAACATCAAGAGATTTTAGTATAAAAATTTTTAAAGATACATGTATATTGTGATGACACACCGATGAGAGATGATCTAAATAGCTGCCCTACACCATAAAACCTATCCACAGAAATATATTTGGTCGAATACATGCAAAGAAGCCGAGCTGTGCAATTATTCTAAATGATTCTGAATTTAAGCATTCACATATCGATATAAAACATTACTTCAAATATAATTTCAGTACATTATTAAAAAGCAAAATAAATAAGCTCTTTTAAGAGGTTTTCCCTTTGGGTCGATAATAACTAATAATATTTTGTACATGTGTCGGGTTACCCTTCCACTTAGACAAGTCGCACTCACATATTCTGTTCATATAAAAAGATGCCCCTCTAAAGTTTTAACCCTAAACCGTATTTGCGCTATAATGCTCAAGGATTCACAGTAGAAGCCCCCCTATATTATTTCATTAATCTAAGTTAAATGTGGCCGGATAAGGCTTTAATCTCACCCTCATGCGGTTCACATATGTTCACATATAACAAACTATCCCAAGTTACCTCTAGATACTGATCTTATATTGGTTTCTTACATAGGAAGACATACAGCTATACATATATTTTTATTAAATTATCAACTGAAAATGTACTCCTCATTAATTATTGTAGGTTTTTACAAACTTATAACTTGTTTAACTTGAAAAATGTTTTAAATGAAATCACTGTTGTATTAACAAATAATTTCCCTGCTGGATTATTAGGAGTTTATTAGTAAAGATACTGTCAAAATATAAATACGACTTAAAATGTCCAATTAATTTAGAACAAGACTAGCCCAAATTGGTATCTGAAATATGCCAATTTTGTTCTAAAGGCTTGAATAAGGTATGGTTATTGATTATTATACACTAGTAACTAACCCTGATTAACTTTGAAAAAAACATTTAATTAGAATAATTGTAAATCCTGTTCCATATTACACTCAGTTGTGTCCAAATGAAATAAGTCTCTTATAGCAAAGACGTATTCCAAAATATTTTTGGTAATAAAAAGCCAGAATAAATAATGTCCACCCCATAAATCCGAGGCACTTACATGACCTTATCAGTAATGATATACTACGACTACCTAAGGTATAGTAGTTAGCTCATTGTCGCTCCTTTACGGACCCGTTGATACAACGGACATGACACATTTAAAGCTATGGACATATTTCACATTCTAACCGTAAATATGGTCTATCCTAACATGGAGAGAGAAGGTAGCTATTGTTGATGTACAAATTACTTATCCCTAACCCTACACACAGCTCCTAGTTACTGATTCGTACCAGTTCATTATACCCAGGTGTAGTAAAATTAGTGTCTTCAAAAAACCCTCTAACACGGTGACATGTTTTTAAAAAGATGGTGAGTTTCGTGTATTTAAAAAATTTGAACAGGTGCAATAGTGAAAAATATTTGAACAATAGAAACGAATACACCCCCTTTACCCTTAATAGTTAGTATAAGATGAATAAAGTTGTTCAACCATCAACAACTGAATCTACAAAGCGTTCAACATCCATGCGTGACCTATTTACAAAACCACATGTTGTCACAACAAAACAACGATTTATGTATATTTTAAAATCCTTGCACATGACTTTATGTACAAAACTTTTAACCGCTCCAGTTATATTTTACCGACTTTAACATCAATAGGATATCTATGCATGGCACTTTATTACAGGAATGTAAGGCAGGTTCATTAGGATCAATTCCTATATGGGTCAGCTAGCTTCGGAAATGACAATCAGCATACAACTCAAGAACTTTCGAAACTAAAAATTTTTGAACCATAAACACTGACATAATGAAAAATATTTGTATAACAAACTGCAGATAACCGATCAATCGAAGGCTGTTAAAACTGCCATGCAGAGCTTTACAAAATATTTTATCTTATGTACATATTGTCGTTTGAAGATAAGAGTTAGAACATACTTCTACGGTGAGGATATCAAAAGGTGCGGTTTACCTCCGCGTACTCTTGGAGGAGGGGCGCGAGTGGGACTGAGTGTGGGGGGTCGCGACCCCCCCCCTCTCCTAACTGGAGCACGAGGCCGCCGACACCGGGGACAGGGGGGAGTCTCGCGGACACCCCGACAAGGTCACCACAACCTGCAACAACAAAATCCATTACACACAAGTTCATATGGTACTTGGTAGCAGTAACAGACGTCAAAGCAAACATTATTGTAAAGTGTAAACAGAGTTTTTGACAGCTGCACATGGTTCTTACTTCTTATATGTGCAACTACGAATAACTAAGGAAACTAACTCCCATACTATTACCGTTTAAAATTTAGTTCCTTTCAAACTATCATGTAACGTCAGCCTTTATACCGCTCAAGGCCACCTAAATATTGCAAATGTATTGAAATGTGTACCTAAGGTACACTTTTTGGACAAGTATTTTCGAGCATGTTTTTGATGGAATTACTCTTCCTTAGTTTTTATTATTCGTAGATGTGCAACACCAGATTTGATGTGACACAACTAGAAAGTTTTTGTAGACTCTCATCCTGAGATGGTACATCATTGAAGAAATTGATTCCTAGGCAGTTGATGGACCCCCTGGGAGCTCAGGGCATCGGTGTGGGGACGCCGATGTCCATTGCACAGAGAACCCGAGCGGGTCGCGATGCGCTATATGTTTCAGTGCATCGCGACGTAAAATATGCAGAGGAATGGCCTAGACAAGCCCTAGTAGGGTCTCTGTTCGGCCTGGAGGGTGTCCGAGCACCCTCACTCAGACGTGTCTGCCGACGACCAGGCAGACGCCCGCTGATAGAACTGCGGTGGCCCCACATTTCCCGTGGATCTGTCAGTAGCGGCGCAGAAAGGAACACTGTCGGGTTTTAGTGGGTAGAGCTGCGTCCACTTACCATCTCATCGGTTGCAGTGAGTCCCACATACCCTGTTTGTCCTCCCCAGCACTCCCGGGGATGCATAATAGCATTTCCCGACAAAAAAAAAAAAAAAAAAGGCAGTTGATGGACCTACGTCATTTGGTCTGATTCACATTCAAATTCTTTATTAAGCATACAATAATATGCAATAGTATAAAAGCTAAGTAGCATACATCACATCGCCTAATCCCATGCTAAGTAAAAACTAGTGTTATGGCAATCAAACAACGGATGCACACCCAACAATTTTATCCTAACGCAGTCAAAACCGTTTATGGCAACATCGTTTAGAACAACATACCGGTTAAATTGACCAAAATCAAAGGTCCCAGCTGAATGCTATAATATGACCACCTGTCACTGGTTATTATAACTATCGGTTTTTACGAATAAATATGAGTCCCTTTGATGTCATTATAACAGATTTTGACTGTATATTCAATGTTAGCTATGAGTTGTGACCGGTTGGATGGGTTTGACTTAACATGACCAAATTACTTAGGTCCACCATCTACTTAGGAATCAACTTCTCTGATAGTACAATCATAACAACACAAGTAATAATTACATCTCATTTCATGATCAGAATAATAATCTAAATATATAAAACTCAAAGGTGACTGACTGACATGGTGATCTATCAATGCACAGCCCAAACCACTGAACGGATTGGGCTGAAATTTGGCATGCAGGTAGATGTTGTGACGTAGGCATCTGCTAAGAAAGGATTTTGATCCATTCTACCCCCAAGGGGTTAAAATAGGAGATAAAAGTTTGTGTATAATAATTCTTCTAAACGCGAGCGAAGCCGCGGGCAAAAGCTCGTAATATATATAGATGCACCACATTAATGGAATAACTATGTAAATTTTTGTCAGTTACCTTTCTACTTCCAGCATGATTTCGGTGTTCACAGAGCCATACTCCTTGCCATGTGCCAAGGTTTAATTTGCCATCAGTAATTGGAATGGTGAGGGAAGATCCCAGAAAACACGCTTTCACATGTGCAGGCTGCGAACAAATAAAACATTCTAAATTTCAATAGCTCAACATGAAGACCTTACTTCCTATAGGAAAATTCAACATTTACATAATTTGAAATATTGAAGTTATTATTAGATAATCAAAAAATGTTAATAGCTACTCTTTATCTAATACCGAACAGAA
Source organism: Lysandra bellargus (assembly GCA_905333045.1). NCBI lineage: Eukaryota > Metazoa > Arthropoda > Insecta > Lepidoptera > Lycaenidae > Lysandra > Lysandra bellargus. The sequence continues at coordinate 5,285,874 of HG995360.1, forward strand.
ACCGTACAAAAAACTTAAATAGAGATTAGAGATCTTCCCTAAGTTGAGTTCATTATGTGTCTTTAACTTAATTAATTACATTTTGCAACAAAACCAATTAGTAGAATCATCAAGGTTTTATTGATGCAAATATTATGCATTCATCCATATGCAATTAATTGCATGCAAACATGACACAGACCTCCTGCCCTAGTGGTGACAGCCAAAAGGTTAACTATCTTTTATATTGTTTAAATTAAGAATAACTGTCTAAAATTCACAGCACAAGTTTTGAATAACAATTTCAAGAAGTCCAAACCTCTTTTTCTTTCACTAACTTGACCCATATAATGCACTGTCTACACAGCAATTGTTTTGGATAAATAATTAGGAGCAACAGTGACAGAACACGAAAGTTGACAAATAAATAATAAAAACAAATGAAGACAGTCGACTTCATTAAAAATTTAATTCAGTTATGTCACTGTTTACATTAGAATGAGCAGTCATTAGGAAAATGTAGGAGGATTTGTTACCATATCATCTGGGCCTTCGCAAGAATGTCGGTAAGGAAGCCCCTCCGGCACTATCTTGTTCAACATCATCTCCATATCGTCTCTGACGTCGGGATCCCAACTTTCGTTTAGCGCAAGACTAGCCGATGTGTGCATTACTGAAAATCGGTGGAGGAATTACTTTAGTTCGCTAACTTCTACACGCTACTAGATAGTGGACGCTCCTCGTACAGCTCGGGAGCTCTATCAAATTAATGTTTTCGATGAAATGAATTATGATGTACCCCTACATCGGCGGCAAGACTGTGCGACTGGTACTCACTTTGGATGTGGCAGAGGCCGACGGCGAACTGAGACAATTCGGGCACTTGTTTTAGGATTTCTTCTGTAACTAAATGCACTCCTCGATGCTGCGGCCTGAGATTTAGTTTCCGTTGAAACCACGCGGATCCAATCTGAATTCCTCGGTTCGAGGCCATGTTTAATTTTTAAAAACGCTACAGAATTATCGCAAGGACGTAAGCGATCTTACACAACATCACTTTGAACAATTTTTACACGAATTAATCCACAATTATCATAAAAGATACATGTTCGATCTTTAAAATAGTAATAAATATAACTGAGGTTATAGACAGATTCGACACCCTATTTTCTGCGGGAAAGTGAAACAGCTTTAAAATGAAAGAGAAATAAGATTGAATGGTATGTTGTCATTACAAAAAAAAAGTCAAGTGAATGCGTAACTTCATTCAAGTTCGAGCACTTTTTACTACCGTACGCAAGAAATCAATGGATCATCTTGTAATGTTGTGCGTGATTGTAGAAAACGCATGGTAAAATTACTAAAATTAATTGGATCTAATTTGGCATTAATTACTATTGTGTATTTTTTTCCGAGAAAGATTCTAAAAACAGCGCATTTTTATACTTTTTTTAAAGATGATTTTCAAGTAAACAGTAAACACTGTCATTGATTAAAGTTTCGTAGTCAAATAACTTATTTTTTATATATTTAATAAATTTAAAGGACCTAATTATTATTTAATTACTTTTAAAGTGATAATTTTTGTATGATTTTTGTGTATTTTTTTCAAAGGTACATTTATTACAAGAGCTCTTTATTAGATATTGCAACACACAGTAATTCCGCGGGAGTTTTTGAAATGTTTAACTTCAGGCTAAAAATAATCTCATATCAAGATTATAACAGGCCTGTTTTTTTTTAATTATGGGCACTAAATCAAAAATAAAGGTACAAATATTTTTAATTGATATTAACTTCTACAGATAATTTGAGAATCGATTGAAAAGCTCCAGTAATTACGTGTTCGAGAATCGAGGCATAATAGAAGTTAGGAGTGGCGACTGGCGAGGGTGGTGTAAATAGGTGTGGCTATAAAACCCCCTGTGGAATTAGGACAATTAGTTTTTACTTTCATTCGCGCGATCCTCGGAGTGTAGGATACATACACGATTGCGAGTTTATAGACGCACATTCGCCGGAACTATGGATCCTATTATGGACGTTATTAAAAACTCCGAAGAACCAGAATGGCTTGAGAGACTTGTGATAGGCAAATTGCGACTATGGCAAATAATGTTCCTATGTTTGGCTGGACTTACTACGTTAAGTGAGTATTTACAGCTTTAAAATGACACACTAAATAATAATTAAATATACTTAAACATTATAATTTCTAACGTTAACTTTTTCCGTTTTGTTATAAGTACCTATGTAATTTTTAGATTGCCGAAGTCCGTCGAATTTTAATAATTATTTATCAAGAGAAAAAATAATTAAAGTTACCATTTATGTAAACTTTACCAGCTATTGCTTGTCAAATGCCAGCTAGCGGAATGGACAAGACATAGGCTATATTATCAGGGGCGTAGCTACCGCCGTATCACGTACGGGGTCTCCGTGTCATAGTGACCACCCAACGTGTATTTTAAGCATTTTTTTCTTGTATCTTTACCCTTCCTAGGGCGCCTCCAAGCTTTGTACACGGGGCCCCTCCAATGCATTAGGCACGCTACGCTTTTGGGCTGTATTAAAGCTGCTAAAAAACAATCTTCTTCGCAGTCGTGATGGTATGCTGCTGCTTTCGGTTCCGTATACCGCGAACGAAACAGCAAATTGAAGCGGACTACAAGCGCCGGCAGATCACCAGCAAATTTCGACAGCAGTTGGAGACCATACAGGACGCTAAGATGGACACCATTTCATTGAAAGATGGTGAATGATCGGTGTTTAGGAAGTTGACGTAGAATTTTTTAACATAGTATTTCAGACTTCAGTATTATACTATTGTACTGTGGCAGACATGCTCTTACTGTAAAAAGGGATGTGGGCACGTAGACTATTTTTCTTTTTGGCGGAAAGTTGGCGGACATATTACCCACCATCCTAAATCGCTCTGTCCAACTTCCATGTACGTTCCTTTCTCTTTACATTCATATTCCAACAATTTTTATTTCATCAGGAGAGGATTGCAAATGATGTTTGTCGCAATTCAATTGTTTACATGTCGCATTAGTATCTGTTTATGTGTGTTTTGTAACTTGTAAGATAAGATAAAACTTGAGAATTCGTATTTTATTCGTTAGCCTTGGAGCTGCTGCATGTTAAAATCCATTCGATGGAGGCGGAAAATCAAGGATCACAGCAGAGCTCGATGTCTCCACAAGCCAGTGAGTATACTTACCTACTTATTTCGCTTTTTTTATAAAATAAGGGGGCTAACAGGTTACCAGATGGAAATCAACTGCCGTCGCCCATCGATACTTGCAACTTTAGAAGAGCTGCAGGTACCGGCGACCTTACCGGTATTTTAATAGAGAATATACGCTCTCTTCTTGAAGGTTAGAAGGACGTATTGGTCCATCATACGCAAATTATCCTGTTAAATGTCTACGTATAGAAGTTATCAAGCGTTCTTTTAATTCAGGAAAATCCTTTTCAAATTAACAAGTTGTGAAATCTCTTAACTCTTAGCACGTCATGGTAAATTTTAGACCTTTTACATTATAACTTTACTATTAACACATCAAGCCCCATAAGCTAACCGCCCTAACCGGTGAGCGAGACACAATAGAATAACAATAGATTACCAAGAATCCACGATCGATGTAAGTATTTTTGTAAATTACGATTTCTAAACTTGTAATACTTTTTAAAAATTTTAGCAATTGGCTATGGACATTAGTCTCAGTCTCAAGCGAGTTGAGTGTTCTTTAAATCGTTGAAATTTTAATCCATAAATCCAGAAGTCACGCCTTCTTTCGGCGAAAACTGACCTTTAAGGTACGGTTTCGATTAACGCGGCAAGCTACCGCGACCGATTTTTTTTTTAATAAAAGGCCACCTTATGACATAGGCTATAGGTTTAATTTTGCTCTGACGCTACTACAAAGCAGCGGTGGCATGCGTCGCTAGGCCAATGTCGGAAGAAAATGAACTTTTAGGTTTAATAACGCTTTTATATACCCAGGTTCGCTCGAGACATCTATACAGAACGAAGTCCAGAAGCCCGAGTCCCAGGCCTCCGGTGGCAGCTTCGTGAAATTCGCGACCAAAGTGGCCCATATATCCAAACTCGGACCCAAGTCACCCACTTCCCCAGCCTCCGACACCAAGATGGATTTCTAAACTTGTTATATCCGGTCGGGGAGCACGTAGAAATTTGTGATCCATAGCTACTTGTTTCTTTCACTTTACGAATATATTTCTATCTCGTTTTCACAACTACGCGATCATAAAGCCAGTGAAAGATTATAGTGATACAAGCTTTTTACACGCTGACACCGGGACAAAGTAGTCTTGTCATACGTCAGATGGAAGCATGTAATGTTGCCTCTAATTCTATCTTTTGGCTGTTGGCAGCGTCGATATGCAAACATTCGTATCACTACTTGACTCTTTCACTGGCGCATATAATATAGCTTTTATGCTCTTATCGCGTAGTTGTAGAAAAGAGACAGCAAAATATTTGTGGAGTAAAAGAGACAAGTAGCATCGGGTTGTACAAATTTCTACGTATTCCTCGACCCAACTATTGTAGTGTGTAGTGACTATATTATCCTGTAAGAGCACAATAAATAATATATTTACGTTAGAGATCTATTTTATTACTCCTACAACTAAGATCTGAGTGTAATAAACTATGATAATAAATAAAATAGAAGGGATTGCAGTAAGATATTTTCTTTAATCTAGAAAATAAAAAATACAGTATAAACGGATTTAAAATCACAAGAATAATTACATATTCACAAATAACATGTGTTCAGGTTTCGCTTAACTCAGTAAAAACAATTGTCCAAATGCAAGTGATAAAATTTTAAAGCAACATTTAACTTACATTATAATACATAAATAATACATTATTGCAAATAATATTACATAAAATTCAAGTTAGCTACATTTTAATTAAATTGTTTCTACATACTCTTATACATTTTCTATGTAACCTGTCATGTTAATGTTAACCAAATTCATAAACTCTGCGGTGGCTTAGGGTAGGCATCTTGTATAGATGGATACAGATGTAGCCCATAGACAAAAATGTAAATAGCCAGCAAAAAAGTTCTAAGCATCCATCATTAGCTTTTAAATTTAAAATATAATAGTACGTATGTTATTGTTATACCAACGACAATATCATCACGCTCATAAAAACTTGGTAAAATTACTCTGAATAGTTTGCAAGCCAAAATATTGTATCTCGACTTTTTTCTGTGGGTAAAATGTTTGTCTATGACCTTTGCCTACCAAAGCCACCGCTTCCATTAGACATACATGACTTAGCAAAACCTCCTTACTGTCCGACACACTCAGTCCGCCACTCCAAAACAGGTATTACAATCTCAACGCTAATCATCTTAATATTAATAACACGCATATATTTCATCTGCTATGGAAACCCTAGCCCGATGAAGTCTAATATTTTGATCAATACTTTAAAACCAAAAACATTGTTCAAATAATCTGTAACCCAAAATACATGGCTACTCGTTTTGGTGTTTAAAATTGCAGACTTTAAATAGATTAAATGATTACTTTTTAAATTTTATATGTAACTTTTATTGCACAGACGTGATCTAAGCTAGCGAACTATAGGAGCCAACCGTGGAACTCATCGGAGACATTCTTCACAAATAAGGCCATTACACTTCACTTTGAATATCGGTTTGCTTATAGAAGTTAGTGTGTAATATACATTACTTAAACATTATCAATTGAATGGAACCTACCTAGAACATATACGTGGTAAAGTCAAGTCGGCTGTACAACATGTGTTGAATAATTCGTAAGTTTGTGCATGATACCTGTCTCGTCTTGGTGATATACAAATAATTACAAGCTACAATGTATAACATTTACCCTATGAGGTTTGTAACGAGGAAGCGAACACAACGGACTAAACGCTAGTAACTCGGGGTACACAAAGGATTAGGAACCAAAGTCACTGCAGTGCTTCCGCTATAAATAGAGCTATATAATAAAGCATAATTTTGTAATAACAAGAACTACTGCAACTATATTGACATGTTTAGGCTGGAGAGTCGACATTATATAAAACTTGTCATCGACAAGTGTTAGCGCACCCACTTGAGCATTACGTTTGGCAGTATTTTGCAGACCTGCGTCTTGATTCACAACGCCTATGCGACTCGGATTAGAAAACTTACCACGCGGGTAATTAGTTAACGCTAGACGCCAACCGCGCTTATAGGCTATCACATGAGAAAGCTGTTAAATCAGAGTCGAAAAAAGCATTGTGAATCAGGCCCCTGGATATGATTGTATGATTCGTGAGCATTGTAATTTGGCGAGTGTACCTTTTGACCCTAACTTTACAGTACCAACTTTTAAATAGGTACACATATCCAGGTATATAAGTATTAATTAATGGCAACAGAATAATAAATGTGACAGATTAAATAAACATGTACTTCAATATATTATAACACTTTCATGAGGAATAAATACAAGTCCACTAGTTGTATGACGCAACCCGAATAAAGCTTCTGTACATCTCTCGATTTTACACTTTCAAATTCAACAAGACCTACACTTATCTGACGTAACCCGTAAACTAAACGTGGAACTGCGCTATTTATTTACACAAGGATGAAACACCTATAACACAACAAATGTGGACTTTACGAATATATAATATCAAGCTTCAGAAGTTGTACGTATCCTCGACTATACCTTTGAATTTCAAATAACATAATTCCGAAAGTGACTTAAAATACTCGTCGAACATAAATAGGGTTAGTAGAGTGGGGTAAAAAGTACCTCGAACGTAAAATTTAACGACGGAGGTAAGACATCCCTGTGCAACCAGCGGGTTACTGAAGATCAGCCGGCGGGCTTCGGCGCTACGACTCGCCGACACGCAACACTCAATCTCGCCGCACAAAAGTTCTACCCCTGAAACAGATTTATAGGTTATGTTGGTCCTTCGAGCCGGATTATGAAAAAGTTTCAGATTGGTGTTTTAGTTATAAGTTTCGAATGTGTCAGTTTGTAAACTAGCTTAGGACATGAGGTATATTAATATCTATCAGTAATTTTGTGTGCAGTGTTTGTCTCTTTTTCGTTCTATCGCTAACTTTGAAGCGAGATATTATTTTCTTGCGCGTGAGAAAGAGACAGCAGCCACAGAGGACTGAAATCTATACTAATATTATAAATGCGAAAGTGTGTCTGTCTGTCTTTTACCTCTTCATGTTTAAACCACTGAATCTATTTAGATGGAATAAGATATGAATGTACATTAAGATCCGGGAAAGGATATAGAATAATTATAATATCTATGGACGCTTCACACCACGTCAGTCTGGCCCCATGCTAAGTACCTGAAGGACTTGTGTTACGGGTACCAGACAACGGAAATATATTTAATACTTTTATACTATACATATTATATTTAAGATTTTTATTATATCATAGACATATTTAATACACATCCATGACCCAGGAACTTTGAAAACTTTTTGTTCCGTCGGCGGGATTCGAACCCGCGACCCCCGGCTTGAGCTACCAACAGCCCACCAACTGAGCCACAGAGGTCGTTTTTCAAAATAACGTAGCTGCGGGTGTTATCTAGTAATACAATAATCGTACGTGATCGTCTTCCGCTCGGTGGGTCGGGCGTTGTTCTGCGGGCGCGCGCGGTTCAGCACCTTGAGGAGTTCGCCCGCCTTGGCGCGCATGCGCGAGTGCACGTACACCTGCAGACAAATAAATTTGTCATAAATACCACACACGCATTTTGTTACATTATGTAAGTATATATTAAACAATCTAAGATTCGGTCGCTGTGTGAAGATAAATTTTATAACAGGGCTAACGTTATTTCTTAAAGCTATCTTGGTTAAGACAGAGATTGCACTGTTTACATGTGTGAGTGAAAGTGATAAGTAGCAGTGGCGAAGCCTCCATAGAACACGATTCCTACCGGCTTACCTTGGCCAATTTTAATATATACATTTTTTATTATTAATAATTATAGCTTACCCCGCTTCCTACAATTTCATAAAAATAATTCGCCATGTATTTAAAATCACGCAAACGCACACATACCCGTTTTTACGATCGCACTCAGAACGCGTACGTAACTCGCTCAAAACATCGGGAATGCAACATTTGAAATGTATGAAATTCACGCACACATACACATTACTACTACATGCAAACGACTCGTCGATATTGTCGAGCAGCAAGCCGATTCCACATAGCCTACCTAGTCTTTATTTGTCATGTGTTAAGGTTTAGTTTCGCATGTTTCGCTTTAAAAGATTTCGTCCAATCACAACAGAGCTAATCATCGGCCGACCGGCGCGTGATGTCATTTCAATTCACTTACGCGCTCATTTGCACTCATTTTGTACTGTTATTATTGTAATATGCAAAATTTTGTTTATTAAGTTAGTGGGCTAGCTTGATTGTAATATTATATAGTTTAAAAGAATCGAAAGTAGTGAAATTTTACTTGCCAAGTGTTGTGTTGTGTTTTGTTTGTTACATCGTAAAGGTGAGAAATGATAGCATTAGTACAAATTGACTGTCTCACGGATTACCTATTAAATGACTTAAATTCGTTCTCAAAACAATCGTTCGAAAATAAAAAACATATCATTAAACAAGGACGGGCGCGTCCCGATATGAAAATTGATTATAGGCGTAAGGATGGGTTTTTCAAACATTTTCACAGTTCAGTGTATGATAAATATAATTGGATGGCGGGCAGTTGCAAATTAAATAAGTTATTTTGTTTTCCATGTTTGCTGTTTTCCGATACAAATAGTGCTTGGAATAAAACGGGTTTCTCAGACATCAATAATTTGACCAATTCGGCTAGGAAACATACTCAAACCGAAAAACATTTACGCAGTTGTATATTATTACACAATTTTGGAAATAGTAGAATAGAAACATTTCTCGGAAATAATTATGAATCCCATAATCGAAAAGTGGAACGTAATCGAAACTTAATGAAACGTTTAATAGACACTGTTGTTCTTCTTGGAAAACAGGAGTTATCTTTCCGCGGGCATAGTGAAAACGTTAATTCAGACAATCGTGGCAATTATATAGAAACATTATTTTATTTAAGTAAGTACGATAGCGTTATAGACTCCCATCTTGAACAATGCTCATCTACTTCACACTCCGTGTTTACCGGTCTATCGGGAGACATTCAAAATGATCTTATACAATGCACCGCGGCGGTAATTTTAGACGAGATTAGACGTGAGATTAGCCATGCCAAATTCGTTTCAGTTATGATTGACGAAACCCCAGATGTCAGTCATAGAGAACAGTTGTCTGTTATATTTCGTTATTTGTCCGAAAATGGTCTGGAAGAAAGATTTGTAGGTTTTTACGACGTTAGCGAAAGCCGGACTGCGACTGTATTAGCGACTCAGTTGCTCGATATTCTTGAACAATATCGATGCAAAGACAAACTGATCGGTCAGACATATGACGGTGCCGCCGTTATGTCAGGTGAACGTGGAGGCGTTCAAGCACTAGTACGGGGTCAATGCCCTCTCGCGCGTTTCGTACCGTGCCATGCTCATATTCTTAATTTGGTTTTAAGTAAATCTTTAGAAAATATTTCAGAATTAAAATCATTTTTCGGCCATATCAATGGAATTGTCAGGTTTTTCAACAAATCGTCGAAACGGTCAAATCTTTTAAAACAGTTTTCCGATCGTCGTATGCCTGGAGTAGCCAAAACACGGTGGCATTATCATTCGCGCATTATTAATGTTATATTTAATTGCAGGTTAGATATGATTGAAACCTTTAATCATATAGTAGATAATCCCCAATCGTGGGATTTGATTCTATAGCCATGTCGGAGTCGTTTGTAACTAAATTAGAAGATATGCAGTTTTGTTTCCTTTTGCATATTTTTTCAGAGATTTTTGCCAGAACTGACATTTTGTTTGCTTTGCTTCAAAGCAAACAAGTCGACATCGAAATCTCAATCAGAGAAATTGGTGCATTTCAATCTTGGTTATCAGAAGAGTTTTTAAAACAATTTGATTTTATTTTCAATAGTATTCAGGAATATTGTGAACCACCACGACGGCGCCGGCGGATGGATACAGAAATTGACTTGAAAACACAATACAAGCGTTTATTCGTTAAAATAGTAGATAACATCAAAAGCCAAATAAACTCCCGTTATTCATCGTTTCAAAACTTAACTTTTCTTGATTTAGTCAATAAGTCTAAATACGCGAGTTACCGTAGTAGTTTTCCCGAGGAAAGTGTGTCTGCATTAATATCCGAATTCCCGAATATATTTGATTTTCACGCATTAAAAAACGAATTAAAAGTTTTATACAGTACTTCAACATTTAATAATTTAGATATCTATGAACTTTATTTACATCTTTTTAAATCCGCGTTGAGTGAAGCTTTTCCTCAGCTTTTAATGTTATCTCAAATTGTTTTGACTCTTCCTGTATTGGTGGCTTCCGCTGAAAGGTCGTTTTCGGCGTTGAAGCGAATTCATACCTATACACGAAACAGCCAAAGCGAGGCTAGATTGTCAAATCTCGGTGTAATTTCAATTGAAAAACATGTATTATTAAAATTGCATCAAAAAGCGACTTTTATGATAATGTTTTGGCACATTTCGTAAAGAAAAACCGTAGAATTATGTTAGAATATAAATAATAATTCTTAGGTAATTTTTCAGGTTGTAGAATAGGAATATTAAATAACGACGACAGACGACAAATAACAAAATTAAACATTTAGGTACGTATTTCTGCTGATATTTCTTTGCTACTAGCTTTTGCCCGCGATTTCGTCTGCGTGAACTTCAGACAGGTAGCCTATGTTCCTTTCCATGTTTGACATGGGATGCATGCAAAATTTCATCTAAATCCAGTTTTTGCATGATTGAGTAACAAACATCTACACTGGCAAGTCAGGATTCACTTATTTTTGGTGTGTGAGTGTGAGTGACGTGTGCTTAAAACGGCTTTTTTAAAGCCACTTTTATCATACTCGACATGCACTGTTCATATAATACCAGTGATGTCATGTATGGTGAAGGTGGTGAATACTAACAACACTAACACTGCATGCAACGCACACAATGCAAGCAAAGCACCATGGAAAAGGTAAACTAACACACTTAATACAGGTATGTAATTTATTGCACGTTTTTTTTACAAGAATTGAAATTTTGCTTATTCACGAGTTAGCCGTTTTTTGGTCCGGCTTTACCTTTATTTTTTTTCACCCCACGCCACTGATAAGTAGAGTTAGCAATGTACTGCAGCAATATAGCCTCACTTTAACATGAGACAGAGGAGTGACAACCTACCTTTAGGCTGCGTTTTCACAGAAGCAGAAGCTTTCTAAGATCCAGTAGAGTCGGGCTGAGCGAGGTCAGGCAAATGAAGTTTTTTACATTGGTTCTCAAATACACATTCCCCGCAACACACCTCAGGTCGAAACCCAACCTTAAACAGGACTACTAACATACAGACACGTACCTTGGAGCACTTGATGTGGTAGTGCAGGTAGTCGCGGAACATGTGCAGCAGGTCGATGGTGTTGTCGCGCGCCGCCGCGCACGTGTGCCGCGGGAACAGTACTGACAACATACAGTTATTATATTATATTTTTTTTATACTTTTATAAATGCTTACAGCATACAATGTTAGATTGCTTACAAAAATATATGATGTGATTAAGTAGAAATATCCATTTGCCCTGGCATAAGTATGCTTTTTACATAATATCTAATATTATGTCTAATAACAGTGGCGGACTACTAGTTTGTTATGTTACGTGCTTACTTCTTCCACTAGAAATAGTACCGTAATACAAAAACAGTATTTTATAAAAAACGATGTTTTAGCACAAAATTAAGCCAAACTTACCAAATGTGACGTAGCTGATGTTTTCGCCTACTTTAGCATCGGTGTCGACTAGCTCTAGCGGTGGTTCCTTATGTGAAAATAACACCTAGAAATAGCAAATACAATAACTTGTGAAAAAATCAGCCAAGTGCGAGTGGGACTCGCGCACGAAGGGTTCCGTACCATTATAGAGCAAAATTAGGCCAAAAATTGTGTTTTTTTGTATGGGAGCCCCCCTTGTTTTTTTGTTTTAATATTATTATTAATTAAAGTACCTACCTGTTGCCATTATTGATATAGAGCAAAAAAGGCCAATAAACGTTTCTTGTATGGAAGCCCCACTTAGATATTTATTTTATTTTGATTTTAGTATTTGTTGTTATAGCGGCAACAGATATACACATTCTGTGAAAATTTCAACTCTCTAGCTATTACCGTTCTCGGGTTACAGCCTGGTGACAGACAGACGGACAGACAACGAAGTCTTAGTAACAGGGTCCCGTTTTTACCCTTTGGGTACGGAACCCTAAAAAATGATAATAGCTAATACGTACCATTGATGGTAAAAAAATATTCTTTAGCTTAAGGTATATAAACTTATACGAAATGCACAAATTAAGCTCAAATGAAATTGCAATTATATCAAATCTGTAAAAGCCAACCACTCTTTTCTGTGGTATTACTTCTATATTATAATACCAGTTATATTCATGTTCAGACTTTAGTAATTCAATTAATAAGGCTCACGGGCACTAGCAATTGTGGTAAAATAATATAATTATGCATCTTTCTCACTCTTCATATCTATGAACAAAACAAGATATTTTGTCTATCATGTATGTCTAAGGGAGATCGCAGACGTCACACTATTTGTGTGATCGAGTCTGCGGCGCACAAAAGATCTGCATGGAGCGCAAAATGTCGTTCGCGGATTTTTCACAGACTTAACTGTAGGGATGTAGACGCTGTGGAAATCGTGCAAAGATCGTGAAATATTATTTTGTACTTGAAGCACGGAAAAAGAAGAAAAAACCGGCCAAGTGCGAGTTGGACTCGCCACTGAAGGGTTCAGCAGCAGCAATAAGGTTTATTTCTATAAAATGAAAAGGTTTTTGATTTATTTTCATATTTTAGTTGATTTAATGAAAGTTAAATTAAGGTTTACCATTTATGAAGTATAAAAAAACTACTTGTTAGATCTCGTTCAAACCAATTTTCGTTGGTAGTTTTTATAGTAATGTACATCATATATTTTTTTACAATTATCGTGCCCCTACTTTAGAAGTTAGAGGGGGGGACACACATTTTACCACTTTGGAAGAGTCTCTCTCGCAAACTATTCAGATTAGAAAAAAATGATATTATTTTTTGCCATTTTGGCTACGGAACCCTAAAAAATCTATCGGAACGTTGACAATTTAATCTCCCAAACAGGAGCTGAATACATTACAGCACGCTTTTTCCCACAATTTTCTTTTTAAATGTCTATTATGATATTCTGCCTTAGAAGTATCATAAATTACTGGTCTGTTTTGTATTTCATGAATTAACATCGTTACACCGATATCAGGCGCCATGGTAATTAAATAGATCGCGTACGTTACGTCACTACAAATGCAGATTGCAGACTAAAAGTGTGCGCCGTCTGCGTTAGTGCGTGTTGAAGCAAACATTATATATTTTTTTCGCACACTTTTCGTGCGGCGCGGCGCGATGCGGTCTGCCAGATTTATACGAATTTTTGTGCGCCGGACTTTTTACGCGTCGTGTGCGTTACTGAATATAATTGCATAGGTTCTATTTTTACAGACTAAAAAGTGCGTCACCGATAGTCTGTCGTCTGCGATCTCCCTAATAAGCTACAATTAAATACTGCAAATAAACCTGGTATGTATAAAACCACTGTCTGTTTTTAGTATGTGGGAAGTGTAGATTTAAATCTTGTCACAAATTTCTCACAACATACCTATGGTGGAAGTTGGAATCCACCATTCAATGATAAGTAATAATTTGGCGCAATTGGGCCAGAAACCCCACCTGTGGCGCAGTGTGCGAAGCTCTCCGGCCCTCCTTCAGCTCCTGCATGAACACCTTGCCGATCACCATGTCGTCCTCGTGCCGGAACACCGTCGAGAACACCACCGTCACCCGGTCCTCTTGGGCTTCCACATATCTATAACATTGAGGATTGGTTAAACAATATGCCGAGGCATCTGAGGGCTCATCAGGTATGCAAAATCAACAATTACCTTGTCTAATAAGAAAAATATAACATAATAAGACATTGGCTTGACAGATAAGCGGGACAAATAAGCGGGCGCCTAGACCTACAATAATATTTAACAATATCACGTATTGCGTAACGTTATTGACCGTCTAGGGTTGATATTGAACATCGCACGCCTTCAATATAATTGTCAAATAAACTGTTCAATAAAATTGAAGTGTGATATTGCACACAATTGATCGTCTAGGGGCCGGTTAAGGTTAGGGACGGTACTCTAATGCTCAAACGTCGCAGTGACGTAATGGCTACAATGACCTACCTACAGGAAAAAATAACATTAAGGAATGGTTGATATGTAAGGCACTGCCGAGAGCAAACTATCTGAGGGCTCATCTGGCGAAATCAACATTTACCTTGTTTCAAGAAAAATATAATATAAGACATAGGAAAAATGGCTTGACAGACAGGGACAAATCAATGTAAATTAAGTGACAATGTAAGTTTTGTTATAACTCTTATAAGTAACAGGCTTATATTATTCAGCTCTGTAAAACTTGTATTTTGAGCTGCACTTTTGGCAACTTGTTATTACATTGAATGGGTACAATTTATATCAAAGAATGGAACGGTCTGACTAGTTTTTATGACTACAAAACATATGGTTTCCAATTTCCATAGACCAACTGGGGGGCGCATCTAGTTCTAATACCCATCAACTCAGTTTTTTTCCCCTTAATTTTTTTTATTGATTGATTAAATTACTAAGAATCTTTGCTCATCCTTCTACTAAGAGAAATTAAAGTCTGACTCTAACAGACTCTGGTGGTATGAAAAATGAATCATTAATAATATCATGTAGATTAGTCATACACTCATTAAATGTTAGTGATTTTAGATCACAGCAACCCATTTGTCATAACAAAAACAAATACAGTTTTTATTATGACAAATCGCGACAACAACACAAATATCAGAATCATAGTACATAAAAACATCATATAGTAGAGAGCCATGCCTCGAAATCAAAATAGCTCAAAGGAAGTAGGGACAACTGACAAGCAATCAACTAATTTCGGCGTAGCTCACGAAGTTGTAGGGTAAATGTTGCCCAAATGTTTATATATTTCAAGAACTGTCGGTATTGACTCTCCGATAGTATTATCTTTTAGATTTTCAAGGTAATTTTAGCCTACTGCAACCCCGGATTTATAAATCGGCCGTTATAGGCCATGGCCTAAGGGCGGCAGCATTCATAGCCCTGGGCCATACTGTCATAAAATTTGTAACTGTCATAAAACTAAATATATGTATGTTAGTCTATATAGATTATAGGTATATATAATATGGGCCTAGATGCCCGATTTAAATAATTAATTATTATATATATATATATATATATATATATATATATATATATATATATATATATATATATATATATATATATACACAGTCGGCCAGTGCCGAATTTATATATATATATATATATATATATATATATATATATATATATATATATATATAAATTCGGCACTGGCCGACTGTATATTATACTGTGTCGCTGAGTCATCACACTCACAGTGTCTCATCCTGGCGGTAGTTGATAACGGCCCGCTTGTGACCGACGTCCCCGTCCTCCTGCAGCCGGAAGTAGCGTTCGAACACCGACGCGAAGCAGTTCCTCTTCAGCAGACCCACTCGCTTCACGATATCCTCCCAGTCGTCAGGGACAGTCTCCATGTCCAGCAGAACGGAGACATTGTAACCTGGAATAAGATTTATATAGTCTTCTTCTTCTCTTATATATAAAAATGGATTTTCAAATGTGTTAGTCGCGCTAAAACTCGAAAACGGCTGAACGGATTGGGCTGATTTTAGTCTTAAAATATTCGTAGGAGTCCAGGGAAGGTTTTAAAGTGACACGAAATTCACCGGGACAGCTAGATAATAGATAAAAGAAAACCTTGGGGAGGCCTTTGCCCAGCAGCGGGATAGTATAGGCCCGTAAAAAAAGTGAATAGAATCAGACGTTACTTTGCGGAAATCCACAGCTTAAGTATATAATTGTTGTTTTTTAGCAATATTCTGCGAAATAATTAAAAATTCGCGCGATATTGCTAAAAATAATAAAATGCTAAATTTTAATAATGCTACTAATATAGCCCGCGCCGCACAAATGTTTCCACCCAGAGGTTGTGGGCGACAGGCTAGGCCAGTGTTTCCAAAACTTTTTCAGCCACGGAAGTAGGAACTCAAGCACACAGACCCCCTTAATAAAATAAACACAAAAAATCAGATATGTATGGATAAGGCGCGCCGCAGACGTCACAAAAGTGTGACGTCTGCGGCGCGCCTAAAATATGACACCGCGGACCCCCAAACATGTGTTCACGGGGCCAGAGGTCCGCGACCCACAGGTTGGGAAACAGCAATAGGACTAGGCAATGTCAGATCGCGATCACGATTAGTAGGTCTCTGATTAGAACATGTGTCCCAAAAGAGAATAGAACACTGCATACTGGAACATAATATACCTTTTTGTTTTATCTGCAATTCACATGACTTCATAGTTCATATAAACTACTACTTCTGTTGTATTGTTCATTAATTGATTCAATAGACAACACATTATGAGGACGACTAACTCAAAAAATCAAACATCATCCTTCTCTCTTCACACCCGTCTTTCATATGCCAGGTGAAAATGGACGATGCGGATTCATCGCCAAATTAGTTTTTTCTCAATAACTCGATAAATATACAACATTTCAAAAATCCGCTAGGTCGGTTTCTCAATGATGGAATTTTATACGATGTGTTAAAATATTACCTTAGTTCAATGCACGGTTATGGCAACAAATGAAAAATTCGTGAAAATTAGATGCATCTTGGTGATTTTTTTCTAGATCGAGAAAATTTTAAGATATCGTGTTTTTGTTCAGATTGAATTCTTGGAAATATAATGTAGTTTCTTATTTTAGAAAATGAAACAATTAGGGCAGGGATATCCAAGTGGCGGACCGCGGTCCGCATCCGGACCGCCGACCCATTGTGTGCGGACCACCGACCAAGCATTTTCGAAGTTGAACTTCGTTTAATGCACTAATGCTTGCACCAATTTTACTCCAAACTTGAGACAGATAATAATTAATTAGCAACAAAAATTGACACTTTTCTCACTGATATACGTAAATAAATTACAGGCTATAAATCCATAGTTAATTTTGGTAATTTTTTTTTATAAAATGTGTGGACCGCGAAGGTCATTTCATTTCTTAAAATGGATCCCGAGCAAAACTAATTGGTGACCCCTGACGGAAATGGCGGACCGCGGTCCGCATCCGGACCGCCGACCCATTGTGTGCGGACCTTAAACATGTTCGAAGATAAACTTCGTTAAAAATTAATTTCGGTCTCGACATACTGATGAACATGTAGCAACAAAAATTGACACTTTTCTCATTGATACAAACAAAATATATTATCTTTGTAATTTTCGTAATTCCATTGTTTAATTTTTTTCAATGTGTGGACCGCGAAGGTAATTTTATTTCTTAAAACGGACCCCGAGCGAAACTAATTGGTGACCCCTGAATTAGGGTCTTATTTTCAAGTATAAAAATGAATTATAAAATCGAAAATTTCGGTTTAGTCGCCCCGTTAAAGCCCGTCACAGACTTAGCTATAATAATTAATATACAGGGTGCAATTAAACCTTCCTGCCAATTTTTTTCCAGGGCTTAGGTATCATTGGGAGAGTCCATTTAACCAAAAAAAAATTAGGTGTTATTTTTTTTCAATGACATATTATTTTATCCCATTTAAAATCGTTGCACTTTGCGTTGCGTTGCGTGGTAACTCGCGGCGCGGGGGAATGAAAGGGGGTGACGCGGAATAAGGCGCGCGCGCGGGGGCACGTCACGCGCGGCCGACGCATTATGTCCATTAATTGTAGTGTTTTTAAGGATAACTTTCGGAAGCTATTTCGCACCATTTTAGTACTGAGTGACTATAAAAGAAAAAATATGTGTATTTTTATTTTTAACAAGGATCAATAATATATCAAAATTTTGCAGGAAAGTTTAATTGCATCCTGTATATTAATATTTTTATAGCTAGGTATATTACTATATATTTTCTATACTAACTCCACATGTCACAGAAATATATATTATAGCTGAGTGTGAGGTCACGCGAAAATTAGTATAGAAAATATATAGTAATATGCCTAGATATAAAAATATTAATATACATATATATTATAGCTAAGTCTATAACGGGCTTAATGCTTTGGAATTAAAATGACATTAATTATTATTTTTGAGTGCTACTTAGTAACTAAGTAGTATGTTTATTTTGCATTGCTTTGTATAAATAAACAGGCTGATAAGACTTAACAAGTGTATTGAGATTATATCGTTACATAATAGAGCAAAAAAGTTAAGGTCATCTTCGTACAATACCCGGCAATAAATATTGCACATCGACCTTTGGAAAGAGACATTCAGCTAATTTCGGTTTCATAGAGCGTTATCTTTGTAGCACACACCTATTTGACATTATGTCAGTCATTATTCAAATTCAATAGAGTGCAGTCGCGTCCAGTTCAAAATATATATCTAGAGTTGTTAACACCCCTAAATTTGCTACAGCTGTAATTTTCCAAAAGAATTTTAAATACGTAAACATAATTTGAACACCCTTTTTTATTTTATTTTACCCGAACCTAAAGCCATAACTTATAGAAAATTTGGTATATTTTATACAAAGAATAATAAAATTGTCAAAAGAAGCAAACCTTAATTGTTTTAACAGCTCCTAATATATATCGGACTTTTTGTATTTCGTGCGTAAGAGATAACGCTCTACAAAACCGAAATTAGCCAACTGTCACTTTCCAAGGGTCGATGTGCAATATTTATTGCCGGGTACTGTAACTGATTTAGTGTAGTAACAAAAATTATGTCATAGTCATAGATTCTATATTCACATTATCTAATATAATATAAAATTCTCGTGTCACAGTGTTTGTGCTGAACTCCTTCAAATCGGCTCAACCGATTTTAATGAAATTATGTATATTATGTACATTCATTAGGCCAGAGAATAGCTTTTTATATTGATATAAAAAGTAGAAGTAGTACTTTTTATATTGATCGTTTATATGGCAAAACAATGTTTGCCAGGTTAGCTAGTTTTAATATATTGTTTACATTGTACATCATATTGTGCTATTGTATCCTGTAAAACATATTTATTTATGGAACCACCATAATAATTAATAAGCACCATTAAATCCTAATCATTTTCCTTTAAATTGTTTTGTAGCTTAAATACAAGATTATAATGTTTATGTGCTATCAGAGAACTTGATTCATAGCCCATAGGTAGATGGTGGACCGCAATTTGGTCGCATAATGTCAAAACCAGCCACATCTTATATCAAATTTATAAACCTGACCAAATGATAAAAGTCTGCTATATGCCCATCAATCAATTTCTTTAATGGTACCTACAAAACAGTTTACTGGCTAAAGGTAAAGTTCTTGTTAATTCAATTATTGCCACACCAAAATTCCAATCACTCTACTATCACATTACTTTTTTAACTTAAAACTAATCTTATCTTATCCAAAGTTTACAGATAAACTAAAACAGTGTTTATTGACACACATTATTTTTGCGTGTTAGCAAATATTTTTAATATGAATTACAATTATCTTTTACTTTCTTTTCTTCTTTATACAGAGGTTCTGTATAAATAATAATAATAAAAAATTGCACACACACTTTTAAATCTGTAGCTTTTATTCTGACTTCAATACAAATTTCCAACAAAATTAATTAATCTAATTAAATTATTTTATTTATTCAATTTCCTTACTTTAACATAGTTACTTAGTAGTATCTAGGAAATCTATTAAAAAAGTTTAATAACAATTAATTAAAATTATTCAAACAAGTTTTAATAACAATTATTAATTTGTAATTAATTGTAACAATTATGAGGACTTAATAGCCCAGAACACCTTAAAACTGGCCAATTAAAGAGCCAGTGATCTACAATTTACACTCCAGTGAACACATTGAATGCCAGTATTTTGCTACATAATATGAGCTAAATTGTGTAGCAAAATATTAAAAATATTGAATTAATAAAATCTGATTGCCAATCACATATTACTTTGACTCCTTACAATTTAGATTGTAAACTTATTG
The DNA here is from genome assembly GCA_905333045.1 of Lysandra bellargus. Lineage (NCBI taxonomy): Eukaryota > Metazoa > Arthropoda > Insecta > Lepidoptera > Lycaenidae > Lysandra > Lysandra bellargus. The sequence goes on from HG995360.1 coordinate 5,306,220, forward strand.
TTTATAAGGGAATATGACAGGATGTATAAATTTTGTTGTGCACAAGTGAAATTCTACTTTTTCTGCTATAAGATTGATGACAGCATACTGTAGTAGGCTTTGAATAATAAATACTACAGGAGGTAACTGACTACTGAGTCATAGAACTTTACTAAGCTACATATTCATGTCAATCTGCAGAGCCATTTCTAATGCTTCAACTCCAAAGTGGTTGATTTCGACCGCGTAAAACAGTGTGCCCAAACGGTAGCTTGCGGGTACCTGGTAGCCCGTGGCCTATTATTTAGACGCCTGCGATCAATATGGGTCAAATAAATTAAATAAACAATAGCTAAATTACCTAGTTTCCTTTATATCGCATATGCTTTATTTAAACATCATGGTGCCCGCGGCTTATCGGGATTTTCAAAATAGCCATTGGTGCAATACCAGTTGGGCACCACTGGCGTAGATTTTCAAGAATCCACGATCAAGGGATTAAGGGATCAAATGTATGAGATCTACTGTTCTTACTGTACTTGATGGGTGATGGTGAATTTGACAGCACCATACAGTAGGGCTTGTCTACTTAAAATGACGCTCTCCTCCCTCAGATTCACAGTACAATTTTTTTCATTTATATCAACTATTGAAGTGGTGGGGCGCATCATTTCAAATTATACAAGCTGTAGCAGTTATATTACAAAATACAAGTGAACTTACCCGACTCTGTTTCTGTGAGCAAGGGTCCATAGACTCGTTTGAGAAGCTCATCTGCACCATGTTCTTCTAACTGCTTATAGAATTTGAGTGATATACTAACCTGCAATGATGTTTTTAAATATGGACTTTTTTATTCAATCAAAACATAAACAGAGTAAACAAGTACAAAAAATTGTTTTTGATAGTAATAATAGCCTAACTATTATTTTAAAACAGTTCAACTTTAAAAAACGCAATTAGACTAGAATCTATATATAAAAATGGAGCTATAGAATAGAAATGACTGTTTACATAGAAACAAGTTTATAATAAACACACACATACTTATCGGAATGTAGTGTGTTTATAATATATTTAGCCTTAATTATGTATGAATTGAATGTGTAAAGCTTTTGATTGCAACAAATGGGGTGATTCAAAGGTTTACTAGTATGGTTCTAAACAAAATATTGATAACATACCCTAACTTTGGTTTTATCTCCATTGACATTGGATATATGAAACAGAACCCCATCAAAATCTGCTAGTTTCACATCTATTGACTCGGGCTTTAATCTGAAATGGATAATCATAAAACTGGTCACAACACTCATAGTTCGAACAACATTTTATTTGCCTCATAGGGCACAAACATTTTCCGTATTACATTGTTTACTTCAATTGGCATCCAAAAACATTTTAAAAGGACATTTCCGTGAGCAATATGAATAAGTACGGTGGGGCAGTGACTCATCCATGCCGATATAGACCGTATCGCGTCATACATAAGCCATGACTTATGGAAAAGTAAACCATGAATACAGTGACATAATACCAATATGACTCGAATTTTGCATATTCAGCGGCCAACGTGGGCCCACCCTCAGCGATTATTTGACACTTGTCATTATCTGCACTCGGTGCAAAGCCGGAACAATCACTTATCTCTTGGTATACACGTAAATTTCATAGCTAACTCGAGATAAATCACTAAACACACGATATATTTCATCTATATTGCAAAAACTGGTAAACTTTCTAAGCGTAACGTACTCACCGCGCCAATGCATTTTTATATTTAACTGTTAACGTTTCTTCTATAATTCTATTATTGATCTCCAACAAGATCATTATTTAAATATGTTTATCCTACAGTTTTTTTCATAAAATCAACACTTAGAGCACCTTCATTTATTAATTTATCACGGATATCACCAACGACGGGACGACCGTCCGAGCATAGATATTTCTATGACAGAGAAAGAAAAGGAAGCTTCAAATGAATGAAATGTCGGTCATTTTTCCATAGACAAACCAGATTAAATATATAGTGCGTCAAGAATGTCTAGGAGGCGAAACTTTTTTTTTTAGCAATAGCAACACTCTTTTGACATTTAACCCTTTGTTGTATCAATACTCTATGACATAAAATTTACAAAACAAACATTTTCAATGGGCTTATATTTAGCTTTACAATGTGAAAACTACATGTTACTGTGATTAATACTAACAATTAAAGTGTAAGACGTGTCATAGTGCTGAAAATTTGAAGATTTTCATTGAAGAAAAATAGTAAAACTAAAAAAAATTATAAAATATCGAACAGCGAAAATATCACTGAAATTCTAGTATTCTACAAATATCGTTATAATAATAACGGTAAATATAACGTTATTTTCTGGTATCAGGTATGCGATCGTGCACGGTGCACTAAATCTCACTCGCAGCCCACTTTTTTAGCGAGATTTGTATGAAAATACAAAGAAAAATACACCTTATAAGCGTGATTACGTTTAGAAAAATTTCCCGCCTGTCATGACTTTCTTGAAAAAAAAAATAAAAAAAAACCAATCCCACGTCCATAAAAAAAGTGAAAAGTTATTATACTTAAAAAATCGTGAAGATTAGACAAAAACACGTTCTATAATATTTGCAGAACATATAAAAATCTTTGTAAAAATCTACATTATGAACATCTTTTAAGCCGGCTATGTCTTAGGGGGGCCATGAAAACATAGAAAATCAATTTTTAGTTTTTAATTTTTTCTGACTAAACTAAGGCGGTATTGCAAGCGCATGATGCGTTAAGAGAAAACTAATCATTACCATTGCCACTGGTAAAAATATCAAATCCCTAACGCGTGGAACTTTTGAGTTCTATAACTTTGAAAAATCCGGGATTGGCGGGATACGGGGGCGTCGATTTTTTATTACATTTTTCGATCGTGTTGCCAACAAGGAACAAATTCTGCGAAGTAACTATAGTTGTCAAACTTAAAAAAGCACAAAAAAAAAATAAATGTACTTTTTTCATACAATTTGACGAAATATTTAAAGAAAAAGCCTAAGGAAAAAATATATACGCTGTTATTAACTGTTGAAAGAGCACAAAGGGCAATAATCAAAATATGTAGCTTTCGACCTTTTCTTTTCCCTACTAACCAGATTTATAAGTCTTTTCAAGTACTAACAATTCGTCAGCTATTCATACTAAACGTAGTACTGAAGCAACACATAACTCTACCCTTCTATCCGGATTCCATAAACAAAAGGCGGAAAGATATCGTTTGTCCACTGGAAATAAGTACAAAACATGCTTTTGCTGATAAATTCTATATATTCTTAGGTCCTCTTCTTTATAAAAGAATAAAAGCCGTGCTAAATATATATATGCTGCTAATTACTTTATTTGTAAAAGAAACCTTAAAAATTACCTTCAAAGTATGAGTTATGAGGAAACAGAGAAACTTTTAGTGGTTTTGCAATAAAATAACATTACTAAAATAAGATTAAGTATAATATTGTGTAATAATAACATGTTGATATAGGTCATTAAAATCATTATTATAGTTAGTATAATATCTAAGTTAATCTTTAACTTTAAGGCATAGTATAGTTTGTATTCTAATATTTGTTTTAGAATTAAGCCTTAGTTTTCGCCTGAAACACAGGAACTCCTAGTTCAGGCAACACTTTAATTTTTAACTCACCATTATGAATACTGAATAAATATATTATTATTATTATATTGTATGGAATTTGTAAGGAGTGTCACTGACATGTCATCACGGTTATGCATCGGATCTCTCTTTGTAACAGACAAAATAAAAATTAAATAAAAATAAATATTGTTTTATTTATTACTTGGTATAATATTTTTTCAGCATATCTACACGTTGACCTACCACCGGTTTGAAAACATAACAGGCGTAAAAACTCAATTTTTAGCAAAAAGTGGAATTTGTTCTTTTAAAAATAAAATTGACAACTTAATCTGTTTATACATTATTATTTTTAACAAAAAATTAAAACCGACTTCCAAGGTAAAAACAATATTAATAGCATCCTTATAATATGAACTAAAAAGTATTAAATAATTTTTCCTATCTAATATGTAGTGTCTTTTCCCGAATTCGGCTAAACCCCAACTATTTCTGTACTCAATCTTCATAATTTTGAAGTCGGTACCAGATATAGCTGAATCTTTATTTCTTTGACAGAAAATTTGAAACTTTTGGAACTGGCACCGACTTCAAAATTATGAAGATTGAGTACAGAAATAGTTGAGGCTTAGCCGAATTCGGGAAAAGGCACTACATATTAGATAGGAAAAATTATTTAATACTTTTTAGTTCATATTATAAGGATGCTATTAATATTGTTTTTACCTTGGAAGTCGGTTTTAATTTTTTTGTTAAAAATAATAATTTCACTCTTTTCAGTTACCTAGTGGGTAAACTGTTAGTGCCAATTCTAATTGTATAAAAAAATAGTTTCATTATTATATTAAAATAATTTCATTAGTCTTCACTAGATGTCACTCAGGCGCTCCTGTGTCGCGCTATCGCTTGTACGTAGAAGTTTTATATAGGTAGTTGTAACTTGTAATAGATTTCTGTTGTGTTGTTGAAAGTTTGTAAGCAACTGACAACTCAACAGTGAGCTTGGTGTGAGCAGTGAGCATTGAATTGACAACACAAATCATAATATTGAGTGGTAATTGATCTCGTATAATTGTTATTAAGTTGACCTCCGTCATAGTCCGCGAATTTATAAGTTGTCGTCGGTGGTGCTGCGTATATTCTACGTATCTTATTACAATTTGTTAAGACTGTTAAGAGTCATACGGCATACCCCAAGGCCCAAATATCAGGTAGATAGATAAATTTAAACAATACATTTAAAAAAATTTAAATCGGTATTATTTTGAAGTCGGTACCAGCTAATTTAATCGTGAGTTCAGTAATGTCAGAATATCTGAAACCTTTGGGACTGGTACCGACTTCAAAGTAAGGAAGACTGTAGTATGTACAGAAATAGTTGAGATTTAGACGAATTCTGAAAAAGGCACTATTAAAGAATAAGGGTTATTTAATACTTTTTAGTTCATATAACTATTATTTTTTCCTTGGGAGTCGGTTTTAATTGTTTTCTTAAAAATTATAATTTCTCTCTTTTTAGTGTTGTCTACAAAATAAGGCTTTATGCGTAAACAACCAATACGAATGATTAACTATTCAGTACATTATGTTACTGTAAGCAAAATTGTGGCAAATGCTTGCATTGCGATGCTGCAATTTCCAAACTTTTATCTTTAAAGGTTCAGGAGTTCTGTTCAGTGCCTTTGGGCCAAGAGATACCTTCGTATGAAATTTCTCTTATTCGTAACATATTATTTTTAACTTACTAGAAACAATATTTTATACACTATGAGTGTTTTGATAAATTTCAAGGATTTCCCTCGATTGCTCATAGATCCCGTCATCAGCTCACCTCTTTCGTAATTGTTATACAAAATTAAGATCATATCCTATACAACACGAGAATTTTGAAAATCGGTCCACAAACAGCGAAATCGTCATCAAAAACACCTGCTTAGATGCAAAATATCACGAAAAGTGCTATGAATTGGATCATAGTGTGATGACCCATGGTATAATTATGGTTGTGATGATGATGATCAATCGAATTGATGTGTTGGCTTATGCTTTCAGTTGTTTAAACAACGCCGAAATCCCCGAACCTGTACCTATAAGCATTCAAAAGTTCTGTTCGGTACCTGGTGCGAAATCTTACTTTTTGGTAGCATTTACCTCGAATGCTTCAGAAAAAATTGAAATCACTATATGTTTCCGTACAAATTTCAAGGAGTCCCCTCGATTCCTCAAGGATCCCATCATCGGATCACCATTTTTGTGAATATGGTACCAAATTCGAGTTAAACCCTATACAACACAAGAAGAATTTTGAAAATCGGACCACAAACGGCTGAGTAATCGTTGAACATTAAAAAAAAAGATACATACAGCCGAACGTATTACCTCCTCCTTTTTGGAAGTCGGTCAAAAATAGAAAGCCACAAAATAAATTAACAAATTATGTAGAAGTAACCTTGCAAGCAGTTACCTACTCTTAAGATGTGCCATCGTCTATGAAATCGTTGACCTTACGAGTAGGCTTTGGCAGACAAACATTCTTTGAGTGATTTTTTTAAATGTTGTTAATAAAAAGATTTGAACGTTTTCTGGGATTTTATTATAAAAGGGCATACACTGTCTTTAAAAGAATTTAAAGGCTGGTCAAGCCAAACGAGCGTAATTTGTGAATTGTGAGTTGTGTCGCAGAATTTTGGCTGGCAGTAATTCTGCTGCATTCAGTTTCATACAAAAATCCTGTTTGATTCACACGAGCGTTATTTTGTGTGAAAAGATATTTACGCGACCGAAATTCTGCGACTCACAAGTCACAACTTACAAATTACGCTCGTTTGGCTTCATCCTTATAACTTAAATTGTAACTTAAAATGTATAATAATAATTGTCTTTAACATTACCGCTGGTTAAATGGAATAACAATGAACTGATTTTAAAAATGTGGGATTACCTACTCAAAAAACTTAGATACATATTAAGCTTCGTTTTCTCTTGAAAGTACAATAGTTTAAGTATAGTGACTGTTTTCAGCGTCGATTTTATAATTATTATTATCACCGTCGTCGTCACTGCTATTATTATTATCACCGGGGCATGGCAGTTCAAAAGGTATTAATAAGTTTATTACTTCAGGTGGATATGGTACTAGTTTTTTGCTGTTTTGTCTGGAATCACGGTTTAAATGGGAAACTATTGGGTCAGATGACTCTAGCGCTCGATGGAACAAATCAGTCATAGTGTTTATTCTAGAATTTTTAGGACTGTGATGCTCCCGATCATAACGCCAATATTTGTTGCGCGACTCACGGCTCACCAGCCTGTTCTGAGAGAACTCCTATAGTTAAAGGCGCTGTTTCTATTATGCTTTGGCCGTGAACTAATATTTTATGTAAATTTATTGTCATGGGATGCCATTTATATTCAGCAATATATCGGTACGGGTACGCTAAATTTTTGCAAAAGAAATCGAAATTTTCTTTCTTGATAGGCAATCCACTATTAATCGTAATGAAAATTATACTTAAGTCATGTACAAGCCACTATTCTATTTTACTTTTTAGACATTTTCCTATAATATTTCATCAAAATGTATAAAATTAGAACATTTGAAAAAATTGGGTATTTTTTAAAGTTTGACACCTATAGTTACTTCACAGAATTTGTTCCTTGTTGGCAACACGAACGAAAAGTGTAATAAAAAATTGACATCCACGAATCCCGCGAATCCCGAATTTTTCAAAGTAATAGAACTCAAAAGTTCCACGCGTTAGGGATTTGGTATTTTTACAAGTGGTAGTGGTAATGATAAGCTTTCTCTTAAAGCATCATGCGCTTGCAACATCGCCTTAGATTAGTCGGAAAAATTTAAAAACTGAAAATCATTTTTCTTTATTTTCATGCCCCCCTAAGTCATAGCCGACTGAAGAGGGGTTCATAATATAGATTTTTGTATGTTTTACAAATATTATTCAACATATTTTTGTCTAATCTTCATGAATTTTGAATTATAATAACTTTTCACTTTTTTATGGACGTGGGATTGGGATTTTCTTTTCGAGATAATTCAAAAACTATTCAAGCGAGACACCTGGGTGTTTTACTCGGGGATTTGTAATTAAATACTCATTCGAATCAACCGATAAAAAGAGGATATCCGTTTTTTGGGTCGAAATAAACACTGTGTAACGTTATCAAAGAACATATATTTACCGTTATAAATCCTATAAAAATTGATATTAATAACATTAACCGTTATTAATATCAATTTTTAACGTTATTTTTAATATCGGGTAAATTTTCATAACATCTATGCCCTTGAAGCAGTAACGTTATGAAAAAATAACGTTATTTGAAGCCCTGATCGTGTGTGCTTGTTTTCAGTGTAGCCTACCCCTCAGTTTTAGCTGTAGATCTACAGTTTTTCGGAAATCCTCTCAGTTTTCAGTTTAGGCCTCGAAATCTACAGTTTTTATGAGCTAGCTAGCGTCATCTATTTTATTACATTCAGCCCCAATTTCACCAACGTCTGTTAGTGTTAACAGCTTGTTAAAATGTCATGTCTTCTTTTTCATTCCTAAGAAAAACTAAAGAGGTAAAGTGATACTAATTCAAGCGTTAACTTTAACAGCCGTTAGTAAAACTGGGGCTAAACATACTATACCTAATCCATTCCTATATATAAAAAAGTACTCTGTGACCTAATCAGTACAGACTACAGTGCAGAGGTAATTAATATGGTCATCAATCGATATAATAGATGGCGTTATTTGCAGACAGTCGTAGAAAGTTCAGGATCCTAATTAGTAATAAGTGTACTAAATCAGAAGAATAGAGACTATTGATAGACGTGCAATCAGAATTTTCCAATTAAGTAGTCTTCTTTTTAGGATCCTAATAATTAGGACGTCTAATAAGGTCAAATATGCCCCCCGACATCGATCGCTCGGTCGATCTATGTCTGTTTTACCGACATTATGTCGGTAAAACACTGACATATTTCATGATATTTCTGGTGTTTAATTCTCGGCTTCCTAAAATATATTCTATTTATTAAGATAATTAAATAATAAAAAACCATAAAAGATAAAACTGTAGATTTACTGTTTTTCAATTTGATATTTACAGTTTTCTAGAGTTTTTTTTCTAGCTTAACTACAGCTTAGCCAGTGTTGTCACATCTACCAACTTTTTTGTTGATCTACCTATTTCACCTCCCTTCTACCTATCTACCAACTTCGGTATCAAATCTACCTATTTTTCAACGTTATTATATCATTGTTCACGTACAAATAATAAACGTTACAGGCTACTCGGATAGCATTTTGGTACATTGCAATTGCATCGATTCGTCTTGGTACAATATATTTCCTTTAGCGAAATTCATATTTAAAACAACCCGGCCAAGTGCATGTCGTGCCACGCGCAATATAGGGTTTCAAAGTACCGCTAGTTTTTTAAATTTTTGTGTGTCAATGAATAGGTACAAGTTTATAACGTGTTTTGCAGTACTAACAACATCATTTCAGTTATGTTCAAAGGATTTTGAACGAAAAGTTCCTTTGTACTCGTACTTCTACTAGTACAATTTTTGTAGTTGATCAACTATTACTCAATAACTTATGAAGTCTGCTTAGCAATGATAGTTTTCCTTTTAAATTCAGCATATTATTTCCTACTCTCGTGAATTTTTTCATATTTTCAGAAGCAACCGTTTAGAACTTTATCTGGTAGAAAGGAGGGATACTGGACTCTAACGATTTTTTTCCACTTTAAAACTTCATATAATATCACAAATGAATCCCTAAATCGGAAAATTTTGAATACTCGTTCAATAAAAAATTTCAAAATCAAAACAATTTCAAATCATTTCAAAGAACGAAGAGCTTAGTGCTGAACATTTAAAATTATTATTCAATAAAAATATGTATTTAAACACCATTAATAAAACTCTCTCTATGTATAAACTAGCATTTTTTATTCTTAAAAATTTACTGATATGAGGGTGGTAGATCTACCAACTTTTGGTTCTAACATCTACCTAATTCTACCTATTTTTGGCATCACATCTACTGATTTTCTTAAATTTGGTGTGACAACACTGAGCTTAGCTCTGTGATGTGGTTGGCAGCACTGCTCACGCACTGCTTGTTTTTTCTAAAAAAAATATCAATAAACTTTAATTATTAATTATTATAATTTATTTAAAAAATGTGTAAATAATTTTTTATATAAAATTGTGTATATACACGAGCAAAATGTTAAGTCAGGTGAATGCCTTCGTCGCGGGGTTAAAGTCTAAAAATGTGGACGTTCAGACCAAAACAGCAAGAGAACTTTATCACTATGCAAAAACCGAATTACGCGAGGTTCCTCAAGAGGAGCTCACGCTGTTCCTCGATGAATTTAACCATCAATTATTTGAAATGGTCTCCAGTAACGATGTCCACGAGAAAAAGGGTGGTGTTCTAGCCATAGGTGTGCATCGATTTTTCGATTACTTTAAATATTTATAGTTTTGATTTACATAAAATTTAGAATCTTACATGTTTTTTTTAAATATAATCCTACCAGAAATTTGACTTAATGTAACAAAAAGTTTTAAAGGATTCATTAATAATTGAACTCTAATTTTCAGTTTGTCTCATTGGAGGAGACTGTGATACTACAAAAACAAGAATAACAAGATTTGCAAACTACCTAAGAAATTTGCTGCCATCTTCTGATGTGGGTGTTATGGAACTAGCAGCTAAGACTGTTGGGAGACTTGCCACAGTGTCTGGTGTCAAGAGAGCTGAATACGTAGAATTTGAGGTAAAAAGGGCCTTTGAATGGCTGTCAGAGGAGCGAAACGAGGGAAGACGACACTCAGCAGTTTTGCTCCTAAAAGAACTGGCTATTGCCATGCCTACATATTTTTATCAACAAGTATCTGGATTTTTTGATCACATTCTAGTCGCTTTGAAGGATCCCAAACAACAGATAAGAGAAGCAGCAGCAAAAGCATTGAGGGCTGGTCTAGTAGTAACTGCTCAAAGGGAATCTGCCAAACAGTCCACTGCCAGGCCGCAGTGGTACATGCAATGCTATGAGGAGGCTATGATGCTTCTGGAAGATGCACCTATTAAGGAAAAAGGAATCACCAGGGAAGATAAAGTCCATGGAGGTCTACTCATATTAAATGAGTTGCTGAGATGCTCAAATGCCAACTGGGAGCAGAAATACTCTTACCTAATGAGTAGTTTAGATGTGCAGAAGGATATAACAGTCTCTGATGATATAATATTCATCAGCTCTAAGCTCCACAGTCCGTCTGTCAAGCGAGGGTGTCTGAGTGATGGATTCAAAACTGAGAATGTGCAATACCCAGTTCCTATTTATGAGTCTGAAGTCTGTAAGAAACTGCTGGCTGAGAAGTTTGAGAGGATCTGTCAAGGTAAGTAATTAATGTTTGTCTTAGTTTATTTTATTAAAACCTTCATAAAACTTACAGCCCTTAAAAATATTTCCTTTTTTTTCACTTACAGATGTTATGTCACAGAGAATGTTTAAAGCACAAGGAGTTTCACAGATTATATTAATTATAATTCCAAGACTGGCAGCATTTCATAAAGAGTTATTCTTAAAGAAATACCTCAATTCCACCATGCACTATTTAATGACCTCTATAAGAAGTAGGGAGAAGGATAGGAACATGGCATTTACTACTTTAGGTTTAATGGCTGCAGCTATTGAGGGGGACATCAGAAATTATCTTCCGAGAATAATGGATGTCATCAAGCAAGCTTTGCCGGTGAGAGATGCTCAAGTTAAGAGGCGCATATGGATTGATCCCTCAATATTCGCGTGTATCACTCTCCTAAGCAGTGCTGTGAAAGAGCTTGTCATAAGTGATATCAAAGAACTCCTAGATGCTATGTTTGCTACTGGGCTCAGCCCCTCATTGACTATATGCTTGAAGGAGCTGAGCCAGAATCTTCCATCACTAAGAGGAGAAATATCAGAAGGCCTTCTAAATATGCTGTCTCTTGTATTGAGGAATAAACCTTTTCTCCATCCAGGAGTACCTAGGAGCTTAGAGCAGCAGATGAGCAATATGAACCTGGTAATTGAGCCCCAAGATTCAGCCAGTATTGTTTTGGCTTTAAGGACCCTTGGCACCTTCCAATTTGAAGGTCAACATAGCCTGCTCACTTTTGTGAAACGATGCGCCGAACATTTCCTGTACAGTGATCAACAGGAAGTTCGCGTAGAGGCAGTAAAAACGGCTGCCAAACTTCTAGCAGATGCTACAGAAAGAACAAAAGAGACACCATCCAAAACACTGTCAATACTAACAGCTGAAGTAGTTGGAAAGATGTTGGTGGTCTCTGTTACTGATCCAGACTATGAAGTGAGATATTGGGTGCTAGAATCGTTAACCTGCATATTCGACACTCATTTGGCACAAATAGAGAACCTTACCTACCTTTTCATAGCAATGAACGATGAGCATTTAGAAATCCGCGAGTTGGCAATTTGCACAATTGGAAGACTTAGCACCGTAAATCCCGCGTATGTTATGCCTGGCCTACGTAAGATATTAATTCAATTTTTAACAGAATTGGAACATTCTGGGATGAGTCGTAATAAGGAGCAGGCTGCAAGAATGCTGGACAACCTGATTCTGAATGCTCCTAAGCTTGTGAAACCCTACATGGAAACTATACTCAATGTCCTTGTACCAAAACTAAAGGAAGCAGACTTGAATCCAGGCGTCGTAATCAGCGTATTAAAAGCTATCGGCGACTTGTCAGATGTTCATGGTGACAATACAGGATTAAAGAAATGCTTGAAAGAGTTGTTGACTATACTTTTGGAGTTATTGTCGGACGCCAGTGCTACAGATAAGAGAAGCATCGCTTTGTGGACGTTCGGCCAATTGATAAGCGCAACTGGATACGTAGTTGCACCATACACTGAATATCCCAATTTAATGGATGTCCTTTTAAACTTTTTAAAAACGGAGCAACAGCCAAAAGACAGACGAGAAACGATACGCGTCTTGGGATTACTCGGCGCTCTAGATCCTTACAAACATAAAATCGCGAGAGGCCTAAGGGATGGCCAGCCAGATTCTAGCCTAGTGCCAGTCACAGATAGCAAATCTGAGGAAAATAATTTCGATATGACGACAAGCGAGATGCTAGTGAACATGTCATCACCTCTTCTCGATGAATATTATCCGGCCATTGTTATTTCAACACTCATGCGAATTCTTCGAGACCCAACTTTGCAACAGCACCATACCAGTGTAGTCCAAGCGGTGACTTTCATTTTTCAGTCGCTCGGTATTAAGTGCGTCCCCTACATTTCTCGAGTTACTCCCAGCTTGTTATACGTCGCACGAGCTACAGAAAGCAACAGTTTCCGAGAGTTTCTGTTCACGCAATTAGCAAGCTTGATCGCGATCGTAAAGCAACATATTCGCAATTATTTGGACAAAATATTCGATCTGATAAAGGAGTTTTGGACGCCGAACAGTCCTCTGCAACCGACGATCATAGTGCTGGTCGAAAACATAGCTGTCGCGCTAGGTTCTGAGTTTAAAGTGTATTTGCCGCAGTTGATGCCTCAAATATTGCGGGTTCTGGCTCACGATACGAGCAAGGACAGACAAGTTACAGATAAGCTGTTGTGTGCTCTTCAAAAGTTCGAAGATAATCTTGACGATTACTTGCATTTGGTGATTCCGTCGATCGTAAAGTTATTCGACGCGTCCGACTGTCCTATCCCAGTGGCCAAAGTCGCCATGGAAACGGTTGACTACCTCTCAGATTCTTTAAACTACAGTGAATTATCATCCAGAATTATCCACCCGATTGTCAGAAGCTTGGACACGTGCTACGCCCTGCGAAATACCGCTATGGATACGCTATGCGCTTTGATAGTTCAGCTCGAACGTAGATACATTGACTTCATTCCTTTGGTTCAAAAAGTTATAGTAAAGCATAGGATTCAACATCAGAACTATGAGAAGTTACTTGCCAAAATACAGCAGCCTAAGTCCTCTGGTGAAATTGACGATTTCATACAAAACTCGCGACGCAAACCAAGGAACAACAATCAAGAGGTATGTAAAAGCGACTATACTTTAATGAATTGATGTCTGATACTAACCGAAACTCGGACTGAGCATGCAGATGTTATAGTTAAAGAATGTTTTGTCAGTTTCAGTCAAGTCACTTTTACACTTTTTTCAACAAGATACCAAAGGACAAAATACTCTATAACCAAAATGTCTGTATACCCAATGTAGATCTTTAATTTTAAGAGTTAGTAGCATGGACGAAAATAATATGTTAAGCTTGATAGTGATACTTATTTTAATATTTTACGCTTTATTTTAGTAACAAACCTAGTGGTTTTTTCTTTACGTAAGCGACCGCCGAATTCGACCATAGAGTAGCATCAAATAAAACGGGGATTTCCCATATATTGTAGGCCCGCATAGTCCCGTGCGACAACTCGCCGTCTTTCCGCAAGCTGTACGTGAACGCGCAGAGCCTGAAGGTAGCTTGGACGGTTAGCAGCCGCGTGTCCAAGGACGACTGGCTGGAGTGGCTCAGACGGTTCAGTATTGGCCTACTCACTGAGTCCCATAGCCCGGCTCTTAGGTGAGTTTCATACGTTTTTAAATTGAGTTATTTTTAACGCTTATTGTTACAAAAATTTGTGGCTTCCTAGAAACGGTTATAGATATAATATTTACTAGTTAATGTATGTACTATGTAAAATGATTTGAAAGTATTCATCTGAATGTTTTAATAATGGGCATTGTCCAAAAAAAATCACATGTACTTTTTATATATTTTTTCGTTGAAATAGGGTATTTTAAGATTAGAAATTAAATATTTTTTTAATTCATTGGCTAGTTTTTTAAAATAAATTTTTAAAGATTTCGGATCTATGACGTCATCATCGGCGGCCGACTGCATTAAATACATAAAAATTAAAAAAAGAGCATTGTCAAGTATCAACAAGGTGTTAAATGAATGCAAGTTCTCTTATTTGTGTGAAAACTGATTCGTTTATATACAGAATAACGATCACTGACCTTATTCCTCGAAATGAAAAAATGGACAATCCCCATTTCACAAAGTTACAAATAACCTCCAATTGTTTTCCTTTTTGATCTACTATTATTTGGCTTTATTTTACTTTCAACACCAATTTGACCGCCATTACCAATATTAAATGACAAATGTCCATTTCATTGCAGAGCATGTCTGAGTCTCGCTCACAACTACTCGCAGCTTCTACGCGATCTCTTCAATGCAGCGTTTGTGTCATGTTGGACTGAACTAGACTCTACTTCCCGAACTGAACTAGCCAACGCCTTAGAACAGGCGCTAACAGCACCTGATGCGCCAGAGTTGGCTCACACAGTACTAAATCTTGCTGAGTTTATGGAGCATTGTGAGGGCGGGGCTTTGCCTATATCCGCGCATTTACTCGGCGAGAGAGCCATGCATTGCAGAGCGTATGCCAAAGCACTTCACTACAAGGTAATGTTTTTTTTATGTAAGTTGATATAAAACAGCGATTACTGTTAAATAAAAAAAAAGATGGGTTGCACTCCGGGAGTGCCAGCAGAAGTGAAAACTTGATTATTAATGTAGTGCATTATTTTTTGAACCCATTTTTTATGAAAATCGATTTTAAAAAAATAATAAAAAAAACGATCGTTTTAATTAATTAATCGAAACCCTTACAATCGATTAAAGAATATCGACAATCGAAAAAAAAAGCTGCTGTCAGACAGACTGTCAGACACTTCTCGCGACAGTTGTCTTGCAGGTGGAAACGCGGCCTTAATCAGCGCATCTGCTAAAGAACTCATTTCCCCGACTGTACATTTCTGCTAAACAACTCATTTCCCCGACTGTACATTTCTGCTTAGCATAATTTTCCCCGACTGTACATTTCTGCTAAACAACTCATTTCCCCGACTGTACATTTCTGCTAAACAACTAATTTCCCTGACTGTACATTTTTACTAAACAACTCATTTCCCCGACTGTACATTTCTGCTAAACAACTAATTTCCGCAACTGTACATTTCTGCTAAACAACTCATTTCCCCGACTGTACATTTCTGCTTAGCACAATTTTCCCTGACTGTACATTTCTGCTAAACAACTCATTTCCCCGACTGTACATTTCTGCTAGACAACTCATTTCCCCGACTGTACATTTCTGCTAAACAACTCATTTCCCCGACTGTACATTTCTGCTAAACAACTCATTTCCCCGACTGTACATTTCTGCTTAGCACAATTTTCCCCGACTGTACATTTCTGCTAAACAACTCATTTCCCCGACTGTACATTTCTGCTAGACAACTCATTTCCCCGACTGTACATTTCTGCTAAACAACTCATTTCCCCGACTGTACATTTCTGCTAAACAACTCATTTCCCTGACTGTACATTTCTGCTAAACAACTCATTTCCCCGACTGTACATTTCCGCTAAACAACTCATTTCCCCGAATGTACATTTCTGCTAAACAACTCATTTCCCCGCTGTACATTTCTGCTAAGCAACTCATTTCCCCGACTGTACATTTCTGCTAAACAACTCATTTCCCCGCTGTACATTTCTGCTAAGCAACTCATTTCCTCATCAACTCATTCTATATGATCAGCACACATGGCAGACGTTATTAATAACGATAATTATACCCTAAGAAACATCAAGAACCTCGTCTGCCACCATGGTGGCGCTGCGTTGTCAATTTACGGCGTTTCAAAAATGTTGAAAAAAAAAGGTGGGTGATATTATATGCACATATCTGCCTCTGGGGCTGATGTCATCCTGTAAACACAAAAATTCATAGAGGCAGACATCCAGGGCTCTGACTTTTGTAGTTTTCAATTTTTTAAGTTTTTTTTATGATTTAAAAAACTCTATATGAAGTGCACACTTGGCAGATTGAAATTGTTCGATTAATAACAATGAGAAGGACCACAGACAAATAGTCTGCCAGCATGTTGCCTCTGCGTTCGCTATGGACAGCGTTTCAAAAATGTAAAGAATAAAACAAGTGCTATATTATGCGCACATGTCTGCCTCTTGGATTGATCTTTGAATTTATCATGAAAACCAAGAAACTCGATGAGACGTTCAGGCCTCTGATATTTCAAAGGCAGACCATTTGAATTTTTTTTCAACCCGACCCTCGCGCCAAGCTAGAAACTACAAGCTACAAAATTCAATTTTAAACACGAGTGAGATATATTCGGCTTCTACCTGTTAACTACGTCTCCGCAGGTATGAAATTTCTCCACAGTGATTCCGTGATTCCATATATTTCAGCTTCAGAAGAAGTTGAATCGTTACCGCGACTTCAGCGAATAATATCAAACTAAATAATAACAATAGACTATAAAGAATGAAAATAATCCCATGCTATACCGGATACCCGCTTCCCCTTGATTCCGTGAATTTCAAACTAGTTATACACCTAAAAACCAGTGAGCAGAATGTCTGCCAAATGTTTTTCATATCCACGGAGGTATAATGAATCGAATGGGCGCAATTAGAACCGTGTGCAAATTACTTAGTAGAGCTTTTGTTTCAACATTTTTACAACTCCGCCCCATAATAATGCAGAGCCCTGAATGTCTGCCTCTTCGATTTTCTTCGTTTCCAAGCTGTTTGTGACCATGAACCCCAGAGGCATACATGTGCAAATGATTTAATATCCCCTTTTTTTTAAGTAACTTCAATCAGCTGTAACGCGAAAACGCAGCGACGTAGGACCTTAATTGACTGGACCAAATTAATTCGTAATGACGTAAACTGAAATCTACCTCGATGTGAAACTTGTGCAAATCATATACCTAAATGCTCACCAGCTCCCTAATTAAAAAGTGCTCAACGCCGCTAAAGAAGTTTTCACTTTAAAAATATAAGCTAGCACTGTACGATAGTTGTTAGTGGTCAGTCATAAATCATAATTCTTCTAAATTTTCACTCCGAAATTAATAATCATGAGCTAAGATTGAGTTGATTTTGCAGGAAGAAGAGTTTAGGAATGGAGCCACTTCTCAAGTAGTCGAAGCCTTGATTCATATAAACAATAAGCTGCAGCAAAAAGAAGCTGCCGAGGGTTTGTTGGAGCGCGTCATGGCACAAAGGGAGGCGGGTGACGTTAATTTGGAAGTGCAAATCCGATGGTACGAGAAACTACACAACTGGGAAAACGCTTTGAATCTATATGAGAAGAAATTGTCTGCCGACCCTGAGAATACGGACGCGTACTTGGGAGAGCTCCGCTGCTTCGAGGCTTTGGGTGAATGGGTTAAACTGTACAATACTGTGTCGAGGAAGTGGCCTAGAATGGGCGATCAGGAGAAGTTCAAAGCGGCTAGACTAGCTGCCGCCGCAGCGTGGGGTATTAAAGAGTGGGAGTCCATGACCAATTACGTCAATTTCCTGCCAGAGAACACTCAGGATGGAGCCTTCTACCGAGCAGTTCTTAACATACACAACAAGGATTACAAGATGTCCAAATTCTATATCGACCAAGCCCGATCCATTCTGGACTCCGAACTGACTGCCGTTGCCGGCGAGAGCTACCAGCGAGCGTACGGAGCGCTAGTCAATGCGCAGCTCCTGGCCGAGCTAGAGGAGGTGATCATTTACAAGTCTGAGCCGGAGCGCCGAGACTGTATAAGACAGGCGTGGTGGACTCGTCTGCAGGGTGGACAGAGACTGGTCGAGGACTGGCGCAAGATCCTGCAAGTTCGAAGCCTAGTTCTGACGCCACAGGAAGATATGGCCACTTGGTTGAAATTCGCGTCCCTGTGCCGGAAGAGCGGCGCGCCCCGCCAGGCACATAAAACTTTGGTTATGCTTCTGGGTACCGATCCTAGCAAGAACAGGGATTTGCCTCTTCCAACGCACGAGCCGAGATTGACTCTTGCCTACGCGAAGCATCTTTGGGCGGCCGGGGATAGGCAGCTCGCGTACGACAAACTGCAGGGCTACGTCGAAACCGCCGACAATATTGACTTCAGGCTGCTGTCCCGTTGCCATTTAAAACTAGGCGCCTGGTGTGAATCGCTTCTTGGCATCAACCATCTGTCCATTCCAGAGATCCTGCACAACTACGCCGCCGCGCTGCCTCCGGACCACCAATCCTCGTCCGATAAAACTTGGTACAAGGCGTGGCACGCGTGGGCTTACATGAACTTCGAGACGGTCTTATACTATAAACATCAGGAGGCGGACGGATCGGACGCAATGAAATCGTCCGCTGACTACATTGAGACACACACAGTTCCGGCTGTGGTGGGCTTTTTCAAGTCTATTAATTTGTGCCATGGAAGTTCCCTTCAAGATACGCTCCGACTTCTAACTCTGTGGTTCGACTACGGCCACCATCCTGCCGTGCACGAGGCATTAGTTGAAGGAATCAGGACTATCGAAGTCAACGTCTGGCTGCAAGTGATCCCGCAGCTGATAGCCAGGATCGACACTCCGAGGCCTTTAGTCGGAAAACTCATTCACTCCCTCCTGATAGACATCGGAAAGTCCCATCCTCAGGCTCTTGTATACCCATTGACCGTATCCGCTAAATCGTCTTTCGTTGATCGGAAGAACGCCGCTAATCAGGTTCTGAAATCCATGGGCACGCATTCCAGTAATTTGGTCGCCCAGGCAGCTATGATCTCGGAAGAACTTATTAGAGTAGCCATACTCTGGCACGAGCAGTGGCATGAGGCATTAGAAGAGGCCTCTCGGCTCTACTTCAGCGAACACGACGTTAAAGCGATGTTCAAAACTCTGGAACCTCTACACGCGATGCTCGAGAAAGGCCCGAATACGTCGAAGGAGAACTCATTCACGGCTGCGTACGGAAGGGATCTGAATGAAGCTCAGGAATGGTGCAATCGTTATAAGGTAAACAAAAATTTTAACAAATATGGCAATAATTCCAAAGATTTAATGTATCCAGTTTTTAAACACACTTCATTTACTATACAATATATCGCTGTCGCTTGTTATATTGCCTGTACTTGCATAACAGTAACCATATTATCATATCATGTTAAAAAAGTTCCCAAGTGTTGCGCCAATATGTCACCTCTCTCATTCCTTGTTTTTACGAAAGAGAAGGCATGATATTTTTACAAATGATGTATGTTATAGGGTTAATCTACCTCAGATTTTAATCTCTATTACTCTTGTGTTATCGACTCCACTCGTATTAACGAAAAAGGGTACGATATTATTTTAACTACTTAATTATGTATATTATTGGGTTACACTATTATAATTCTTGTCGTCTTGTCCAAATTTCCCACTTACCAAACCTTTCTCACCAGGAGTCCGGTCAAATGCGCGACCTGAACCAGGCCTGGGATCTATACTACCACGTGTTCCGTCGCATCAGCCGGCAGCTGCCGCAGCTGACTTCGCTCGAGCTGCAATACGTGAGCCCGCGGTTGTTGTCCTGCCGTGACCTTGAGTTGGCAGTACCCGGGTCGTACGCGCCAGATCAGGAGCTGATAAGGATCGCACATATACAGACTAGCTTGCAGGTGAATAAGTCTTCCGTGCACTAATACGACAAATAAAGAGGAAATTTTTGTTTGTATCGTGCGTCTATTCTATGACTATGTTATTAAAATCGGCTAAGTCGTTTCGAAGCCTTGTCGATGCAAACAAAATAACAATCCAGTCAACCATTACTCTTTAAATTTAAAGTAGGTACTGATAACAGTTATAAATAGTGAAAACTTACAATTTTAGTACATGTGTTCTTTTTCTTCCTTTCCTAATATTTTTGCGTACAAAATTATGAAACAATTTTAGCAACATCAACATATTATTTTAGAATTTTTTAATCACTGGTACTCTATATTCATTTTGCATTTAATATCATACATTCAACAGGTCATCACATCAAAGCAGCGGCCTCGTCGTCTATGTATCAGAGGATCTAACGGCAAAGACTACATGTTCCTACTCAAAGGCCACGAGGACTTGCGTCAAGACGAACGAGTTATGCAGCTGTTTGGCCTCGTCAATACATTACTCCAGGCCGATCCGGATACCTTCAGAAGAGATTTAGCCATCCAGAGATACGCAGTGATACCGCTCTCGACTAATTCTGGCCTGATCGGCTGGGTCCCGCACTGCGACACGTTACACTCCCTCATCAAAGACTATAGGGATAAACGGAAGATTCTACTCAACATTGAGCATCGCATCATGCAACGGATGGCTTTGGATTTGGAGAAACTTATGTTGATGCAGAGGGTGAGTTACGGATTGTTTTATTTCATTCAATAAGCCCAATAGCGCACTAGCGTCTAGGCCGCAGCGGCCAGTTCGCGGCGGCCATCGAGATACCGTATGAAATCGCCATAGACTACGCGCACCTGGCCGCCTCCCGGCCAGGAGCCACACCTGAGCAATAGCGCACTAGCAATACTCTCGATACTCTCTCTCTACTCTCAATACGGCCGCGATCCGGCCGCTGCGGCCTAGCCGCTATAGTCCGCGCGGAACTAGTTGGCCGCTCTGCCGGTATGTGAGCATACGGGCAGAGCGGCCAACTAGTTCCGCGCGGACTATAGCGCGCGATTGGCCTTATACACAACATGGCTTTATCTTATACAAAGTCGCAACATTTTAACATAACCCAAATAACCTCCTTCTTTTAGAAAAGGTTAAAATATTATATACTCCCTAGGCCCTGCTAAGTTGAAAGATTCTCGCTTTCACTACCATAAACGTTTTCTCTAACGCACACAAGTTTACTAACAAGTAAAAATATTTATGCAGCATATTATTATAATTTTCTATGTCTGCTGTATTTTTTTGTCAAAAAACAAAATCAAATTTTGTACAGTTATTTTCAAATATGGAAAAAAATGTGTACAAAATTTTACCAACTTTTATATTATAGGTGGAAGTATTCGAGCACGCACTAGAGCACACAGCGGGTGATGATTTGGCCAAGCTGCTCTGGCTCAAGAGCCCTTCATCTGAAGTGTGGTTCGAGCGCCGCACCAACTACACCCGCTCTCTAGCTGTTATGAGCATGGTTGGCTACATCCTGGGGCTTGGGGACAGGTATGTACTGATTTTGACGGATCTGCGCATTGATTGCGCACACGCAACAGCCAATAAACCAATGTGGATATTTGTTATTCTATTTGCTACCAGGTGCCGCTAAGTAGCCTTAAGGTCTATCGTGTCAAACTGCTGTAATATGTCACGATATAGTTGTCATGTGTCACGATAAAGTGCCTATTTGACAGATGGAACATAAGGCTACATAGCGGCAGGGAGCACCTGGCACAGATTCACAAATAATAATATCATGTTTCTGTCCATGTGATCGCAATAAGCATGTTGATCCAACTTTAGTTTTTGAATCGTTTTCTTATATTATCATCTGACTTATCCGAATATTTCCATTCCCAGACACCCGTCGAACATAATGCTGGACCGCGTGACGGGCAAGTTCCTGCACATCGACTTCGGCGACTGCTTCGAGGTGGCCGTCACCAGAGACAAGTTCCCCGAGAAGATACCCTTCCGACTCACCAGGATGCTCATCAACGCTATGGAGGTTTGTCCTGAATTTAGCTTTCTGCATTTAGAATCCTGAATTTAGTTTTCTGAATTTAGGTTACTGAATCTAGGTTCCTGAAATTAGCTTTCTGCATTCAGGTTTCTAAAATTAGGTTCTTGCATACAGGTACTTGACAGATACTTGATCTTTTGTGCGAGCTAATTCATAACTTAAAAAATTTATGAACAGGTGACAGGCATCGAGGGCACCTACCGGAAGACGTGCGAATCTGTGATGGAGGTACTTCACCGACACAAAGACAGCGTGATGGCCGTACTCGAAGCGTTCGTCTACGATCCGCTACTCAACTGGAGACTGGTAGACGCGGCCCGGCGGAGCCCCGCGGACGAGCCTTCGCCCCCCTCGGCCCCGGCGCCTCCGCCCCCCGCAGAGACTAACCTCAACAAGAGAGCCCTGGCTATAGTCAATAGGGTGAGAGACAAACTCACGGGAAGAGATTTCCCGCATATGGAAGAAGCATTGACGGTGAGAAGGCAAGTGGAGTTGCTCATACAGCAGGCTACTAGCAACGAGAACCTGTGCCAGTGCTACGTCGGCTGGTGTCCGTTCTGGTAAACTACGGTCTAATAACCGACTAATAAGGTTTATTATTTAATTATTAAGTTAATGCTATTGTGCAATCGGGATAGAAAATATAACCTTTAAATTGTAGATCGAACCACATTCCTCCGTTGCGTTGCGTCACCGCAGCGGCGACGCGACGGTCTGCTGTCTGGCGTTTTGCATATTTTTTTCATGATACCACATTTCTGTTACGTCGTCGAACGCGGTGTTTTGACACTTTAACAAACAGACGGACGAATAATCTAAGATGGTGAATGTCGCGCTGTGATGGCACCTCCTCAGATTTTCAACATAAGCTGGCCCCTAGACAATCAATTGTATTGTGCAATGTCACGCTTAAATTTTATTTAGCAGTTTATTTGACAATTAGATTGAAGGCGCGCGATGTTCAATGTCAACCCTAGACGGTCAGTAATATTACGCAATACGTGATATTGCGCAACAAAATTGCTCGTCTAGGGGCCCTTCGTTACTGCGTTGCGGTGATGCGACGGAGCAACGCGGTCTCACTCAAAAGTGCCTGGTGCACATCATGTTATCCCAGTGCTTTGCTTTATGTTCGTTGGCTTACTACAATATGTAGTGCTTGCAAAACTAGCTTAAATGTATGTAAGTAAATATGTAATACAATTATTATACAATGTAACTTTGGGGTAAGATGGATTAAGTAAGGTTCAGGGTAATTTTCGACAAATGAAGAGTAATGGTCGATTTACACGGGTGACTAACGGGTCGATTTTAGTCGCCCGGCAAATCATCAGTCGAATCGCATGTCCAAGTCGAATCGCCACCCCATTTACACATTTTACAAAAATCGCCTGTGATCAGTGCCGACAAACTATATATTTGCAGCAAACGATCGCTTGCGACTGAGCGTTTGCACGGTCTATTTTAATCACCAGCCGTATGCGGCGTAGTCGAATTGCTATTTAGACGGTCGATTATCGCCGTGCGGCGTAAATCGTGCGGCTTTAGTCACCCGTGTAATTCGACCATAAGACCCCCGCACACTGTCGGTTTAGTCATCTGTGACTTATTGCATTCTGATTATTAATATCAACTCTAGCTCTAAAAAATAGAGTTTATTATACCTACTTTAAAACGTGATTGTTTCTCTGAAAAGTAGATATATGTTTTTTGCGGAATTTATTAGTTTATTTTGCGTGGCTAGAGTTCATTAGCACTGTCCGCGCAAGCTGTACCCTTAAAATGCTCTGAATCTTTGTTACTCCATCTTGCCCCCCTGTCCTCGAGTAGGTTGTAGATCACAAAACCAGAGTTGTGATATAATTTTGACAACTGGTCCATGTTTTTATTTTAGGGTTATTTTAACGGGTTTAAGCACTTAGTTTACACGGCATTTAGTTTGTACACTTAGTTCCTTGATAGCGCATTTTAGTTACTGCTTAGTATTTAGGTTGTCAGTAAGAATAGAATAAGAATCTCCTAGTCGTTTTATAATTGGGTTCATAAAATCGTTGTACAAAATGAAATGTTAGCTCGCCCGTTTCATCATGCATGCAACTTTAAGTAACTTGAAGTCAGTGGCGTAATTATACCATCTGGGTCCCGTGGAAAATTGATGTGGCCATATCAGTAAAAATCGTCACGTTAATAATGAATTAATGGGTACAATCATTAGTACATAAGAACTTTATGGGTACAATAGGCGATTTTCGACTAGCCGGCCCGGCACCGGCGCTGAGGCTTCGTTTTTCCACTTGCCAATACAGTGTTCACAAAACTAAGTAAGTGTTAGGGTCTAAACACACTAGGCTGAATTACGCCGGCGTAATTTACGTGGCCGAAATTACGTTCAGCCGCTTACGTCTGATGCGACACACTATAAGAGCTGAAATTTCGGGACGTAATTTCCGTTGCGGAACGCACGCGTAAATGAGTATTTAAAATTCTCAGATGTAATGTGTGCGTTAACGCTTTGGAGTTAAGGTCGGATTTGCTATGTTCGGTTTTGATAATTCCGTCGCGTATAGTGTGTTGCTATACAAAATATTTCCGCCGAATCGCTGCCGAACTTTACGCTCGACTCGGCTCGCGACGGAATTTCGGCATACTGTGTCGTCTGTCGCGTTCCGTCCGAATTTTGTATGTGTTTGATACGCGGCGGAATTTACGTCGGCGTAATTTAGCCTAGTGTGTTTAGACACTAAAGATCGTATGAATAAAAACTTAGCGAGGGTTTTTAAAAGCTTTAAAAGCCTGTTGTAAAATTTAATATGAATAAAGGTTCTCTAACAGTGCTCTAACGCCTTTTTAAGGTGACAGCTGTCAAAAAATAGCGCGCCTGTTATAAACCTATTTTAAGAACATTTTAAGCATAATCGTTATGAATAAACGTTTGCTAACAGTTATTTAGGCTCGAAACGTCAAATAGGAGTTCGCAAACTTTAGTGAGGCCTCGGACCTACTTTAAGACCATTTTAAGAGACTGAAATGGTCGAAATATCGAGTATTATCGCGATTTTTGACATTATTGCAATTTCTGAAGGAATTTCTAGCCGCCCTCGTCGACAAAAAGTATATAAGACGCAATTTATGACGCTAGAATTATGACGTAATTTATGAAATCCATAAAGTATATTTTTTGGAACGGAGTTCCTTTTCGCGCGTTGTGAAACCCCTTTTTTATTTTAATATAATAAATTAGGCCCCGCTAGGCCGAAAAAAAAAGACACTAAAAACGACACTTTTTTTATTAGTACCTGCATGTTAGGGGCAGAGGGCGTTGCGCGTTGATAGTATTCCTGTGCGTCAATAGATGGTGTTTTTTTAAATATTTTTTTAAAGTATTATTATGTACAGATTTTTTTAACATAAGAAATAACTCCGTTCCATTCGGGTGTCCTTTGACACCTCTCAAGCTATTTTTTTTACAAAATACTCATTATTTTTGACACATTGAACACAATAAATTGGCACACTACCAACATTACCAACAAAAATATTATAAAACGTCATTTATAAGTATTTTACTTAGCGAAGGCTTAGAAAGCGTTTATTCATATGGAGTGCTATAAGACAGTTCGAACATTTAAGTTAGAAAACTGTTAAAACCTTCACTAAGATTTTTTATTCATACCACCGTTAGGCTCTAATAATAATTCATTAATTATTTCCAGTAAATATATTTTTTTACCCACCGTAACAGTACATCAGAGTAGTTGATTCATAGATAGATGGCGGACCTACTTATTTTGGTCGCGTTTTGTCAAATCCAGCATAGAATTATAACTTGATTATATACAGGGTGCAATTAAACCTTCCTGCCAAATTTTGATATGTTGATTCTTATTAAAATTAAAATACACGTATTTTTTCTTTTATAATCACCCAGTACTAAAATGTTAAGAAAAAGCTTCCGAAAGTTATCCTAAAAAACACTACAATTAATGGACACGGCGCGTCGCCCGCGCGCAAGCCTCCCCCCGCGTAACCCCCTCTCATTCCTCCGCGCCGCGAGTTACCATTCTGCAACGATTTTAAATGGGATAAAATATTTTGTCTTAAAAAAAATAACACCCAATTTTTGTTGGTTAAATGGACTCTCCTAATGATACCTAAGCCCTGGAAAAAATTTGGCAGGAAGGTTTGATTGCACCCTGTATAGTATTGACATCGTTGAAATCCAGCCGACACATGACGTCTTACGTTAAGTTGGCGTGATCCGATAAAGAATCCGTCATCCGACCAAATCAGTAATGACGGAGGTCCGTCAACTGCCTATGAATCAATTTCTTCGATAGTACAAGATAGTTTAAAGTGCCCCGCAAAGGATCAAATTTGTTGTTTGTTAACTCAAACATGCTAAATATTTTCGTATGAGAAAATGATTTTGGTATTACGTATGTATGAGAATTTCGAGGGTAGCCCTTAAGATCATGAGATTTTGTTTGACAAATACAGCGGAACACGTTCAAACACGTTTGTCAAACGCTACGCAAATCCAAATTTTCTTCAAACAAACAAGTAGTTTGTTTGACAAACACGTAAAATTTGACAAAACAAGCAATTTGATCGTTTGCGGGGTACTTAATACACGGGCAACTGCATTGATCAATTCAATTGTTTACATATATAAATTAATATGCTACTGTTATAGTCTAATAGAGCATATTGTTACTGCAATGTTTTGGCGGTGGAGGCAGCACCAACATAGACAGTAAATAAAAAGTTTTGTTCGAAGTTTGACAAATTTTCTGTTTATATTCTGATAAGACGTACCGGACGTGCGCAACATGTGGGATTCTGGTCGAATTATTTACTGTACAAGCTAGTGGCGCCCTCTGCTCCGGCCTTTGCGTAATATTCCTTTCTTTATTATTTATCATAAATAGTACTTCAACACATGTAAATACTTTACGGGCAGTGCTTTGACGAAAATTATAGCTATTAATTATATTATCATCTTTGCTGTCATGGACGTATAAAAAAAGGCGGACGGAGTCCCACCATACACAAAATTGTGTCCTTCAGAGTCGGCCAGCTGACTGCATGTACACGGTCCGCACGCACACATTTTTACGCTAGTCCATACCATTTGACAGGCGTAAGAATGTGTGCGTGGCCGACTCTGAAGACACAGTTCTGTGTATAATAACAATAAGACTCCGTCCGCCTTTTTTTCTACGTTAATGTTTGCTGTATGCAAAATATATGTTACAACGTAACCAATAAAAAATGTAAGTACCTACTGGGTACTGTGTAATATTTAAGTAATGAATTGTAATTTTCTGTATATTCATGTTTTTGTTATTAAAATTAAACAATTAAAAAAATACAAGTGGTTTACTTTACTCTAGGTCTTAACCACAGACCTCTATCTAGATCTTATTTCTGTGGTCTTAACCTAAAACGTGTCTACACAGGGTGTCTTTAAACACAGCGTTATGTTTTGCGAACATTCTGTAGATGGAGGAAATTATTGTTCTATGAATACAATATATTCTTGGCTTAGGAGAAAGAAGTTTATAATTACTAAATGAGATGTTGTGTTTTGAAAACAAAGAAAGATTGAATATTTTATTAATGTTACCACGTTATCAGGCCGATATAAAATGATATTATTCCCTATCAAATTGTTTTATCTATTTATTTTTATAAACACCGCGATATTTCTCGATTTTTTAATTGCATATTGGGCGGTGACTGCAATATAATATCTATGTCATTATTAGATAATAATGATTAGCCTAACCTTTATTAATCCATATCCATAAAACAATAACTATCCATTCAAAAAAATACCCTTCTTTTTGGCACCCTCCGTTAAAATGGAGATAAATAACTGACAAGACAAAAAAATAGAATTGCCTCAAGGACGCAAAAAGGGCCAAGACGAAACAGTGAAAGGGAAACAGCTGTTGCATTATTCAATATTGATTAAAAACATGTATTTACCAACTCTAGATAGGGTTTATTTCACGATGTTACGATAGTGATAAAATTTTGTGGAAGTTATCGTACCACAACAACGCAAGGAAACAACGATCTAATAAGCGATGATTAGATTAATCAGTTGGACAGTGACCGTCCTCGAGAGAGCCCGCCTTTACACGACGATATACGAATCACGATCAGCAATGGATAACTTCGAAGTTGTGGATTTTAGTTCGCTGAGTAAGTGTAATAAAAATCTAGATCATATTTTAGCTAGAGTTAAAACAAAATCACCAACAGCGTGCTCTCGTAAATTATGGTCTATTTTGGAGCGCGCTAATTCTGCCAGTGACCTACAATCATCACTATCATCTTATTACGTTAACGATTCGTGGTTTATCTGAGTCATTAGAACATTAACCCCTAACCTCTGTCAAGGAAACAAAATTCTGTAAGCTTGTAGTGATAAAAATCTTTTACAGGCGAAGTGGTGCAAAACCTCATAAAAGAAGCCGTGGAAGTAAGGAAGCGTGCATACGTGCCGTACTCAAACTTCGCTGTCGGCTCTGCGATTCTTACAGAGGAGGACTCCAAAGTATACACCGGATGCAACATAGAGAACAGTGCGTTAACACCCTCTATATGCGCCGAGCGCGCAGCGGTCCCAAAGGCCGTAAGCGACGGATACTTAAGGTTCAAAATCGTGGCTGTTGTTGCACACCAAAAGGACAGCTTTACAGCCCCCTGCGGCGTCTGCCGACAGACTTTGAGCGAGTTCAGAGGTTCCGACGGTGATATAGACATCTACCTCAGCAGACCGACCATGGACAAAGTTCTGTGTACCAAACTATCGCAGATACTACCGCTCTCGTTCGTCAGTTATAAGGAAGATAGTGTTCTTTCGTGAATTTGTGTTGCAAACGTGTAATGTGATAAAATACTTTGGGTAATGATATAATTTTATATGATTAAGGGTCTGTTTCATCCCTTCCTGATAAAGTGCCAGATAGGCTATCCACCAATAAGCTTGACAGATACAGACAGATAGCATATCCGGCACTTATCAGGAAGTGGTGAAATAGGCCCTAAGTAGTAAGTAATGTTGATTATTTTAAATTGTTAATTTTGAAACTGTCTCTTGTCTTGATTTTATACAAAGAAATGAAACCATCGTGAACGGTTTCTTTTATAAGCTCTCTTTTAAGTCTCGAAAAAGAGAAATTATTGTAATCGCAAGAATGTTAAGAACGTGTAAAAAATCGATAATTATTATAGAGAACTAGATGACGCCCGCATTTCCGTTGCGCCAAAATTCGTTTATCGTGCGGGAACCGTACATTTTTCCGGGATAAAATATATCCTATGTCCTTTCCCGGGACTCAAAGTATCTCCATACCAAATTTCAGCAAAATCGGTTCAGCGGTTTGGGCGTGAAGAGGTAACAGACAGACACACTTTCGCATTTATAATATTAAGTAGGTATGGATGCTGCAAGAGCATGCAAACTGTCGGGATGGTTTTATCTCAAACTAGTAGACAGATATCCCTTTCTTAATATATGTTGTAACAGGAGTTTATCTATTCAACAGTTTTTGTCGGTTATCCCAAAAGCATTTAAAAAAAAACTTGTCATGAAAACTCAGAAACCGACTATAGTTTACCAATTTCACGCTTGCCTTGCTTGCTTATTATATTAATCTTATCCTCGCAGATATAATAAGCTTATCGTCTTAGCTACTCTTATAAATTATACGAGAATGTAATGCGGGAAACAGTCATTTTATGTTATTAGTAGAGATGTGCCGACTAGCCGCCGACTAGTCGGTAAAGGCGACTATCCGACCACTTTTGTAGTCGGTCACTAGTCGGCGAATAGTCGGCGCATTTTCCCGCTTTTTATTTAGTTATTTAAATATTAATTGATATTACATTTAAGATAAACCTTGATTATTTTGAAATTAAGTGAATTATTTATGAAATTACTTGCTTGTGAAGAAATATCTATGACATTTATTAAATAAAATTTGTGTCTAAAATATAAAACAACATACAATACCCGGCAATAAATATTGCACATCGACCTTTGGAAAGAGACATTCGGCTAATTTCGGTTTCATAGAGCGTTATCTTTGTAGCACACACCTATTAGACTATGTCCTCCTTGTGAGTATAGTATTCGTTGATTATGTCAGTCGTTGTTCAAATTCAATAGAGTGCAGTCGCGTCCAGTTCAAAATATATATCTAGAGTTGTTAACACCCCTAAATTTGCTACAGCTGTAATTTTCCAAAATAATTTTAAATACGTAAACATAATTTGAACACCCTTTTTTATTTTATTTTACCCGAATATAAAGCCATAACTTATAGAAAATTTGGTGTATTTTATACAAAGAATAATAAAATTGTCAAAAGAAGCAAACCTTAATTGTTTTAACAGCTCCTAATATATACCGGACTTTTTGTATTTCGTGCGTAAGAGATAACGCTCTACAAAACCGAAATTAGCCGACTGTCACTTTCCAAAGGTCGATGTGCAATATTTATTGCCGGGTACTGTAGTAATGTCTTCTTCATTCTAAACATTAAGGGCGCATTTTCATTAGTCGTTAACTCGTGCGGTATACAGCATACGGGGAGCCTATGACAACTAATGGTGCATTTTGATTGGTCGTGGCATGCATTTCAGAAATCTCCCGCACCCCGCATGCGGGCCCTATCGACCAGTGAAAATGCGCCATTATAATAAAAAATGCGTGTAGCACTCGGAAACTGCCGCTAGGCTATTGCAAAGCATTTTTATCAACTTATGTAATTATAATTCACAATATACGTCTACACCTACACAAACACCGTACCGAAGCTGCCCCGAATTGAAACGATGTTAGACGATGCACGGCAATGCGGGTGGTGTTAGGTTTATTTTCGTTACTACTTACTGAATTTCTAGATTCGGTCGCCGCGCTCAAAGCCCGCGATAAACAAAAAATACTCGGATTTTGTATTAGCCAATTAGTTTATTATGACACAGTAGTACAGGTCATGATGTACATTGTAGGTACAGTAAAAAATATATTCCTGACCATCAACTGTATCATGAATTCGTGACGTTTAAACCAAATCACGATTCGACACGTTCACAGGCGGCATATGCGACTTACCCGCGAATCAGCATTAAACGAAGCGTTACGAAAACATCCGAAACCATAATCGGCTTGGCCGATTAGTCGGCTTCTCTGCAGACTGCAACCGACTAATCGGCAAGTCGGCCAAAGTCATGATCGGAACATCTCTAGTTATTAGTCGTAATAATGTCAAGAGTAGCGACTCTACCGACTACCACACTGTAGACCGCCAATGTCAATGTACCAACTACCGTCGCGTCCCGTAGCCCGTAGCTGAGCTATTTTAAGTCTTATTGCCACTATAATAAGTTAATAACCCTCTTTCATTGGGCCATGATGAATAACATTAATGCCACCACAATTGATTTGATCATGGTAACACAGACATTATCATGATAGTATAGACCAGTGTTTTTCAAACTGTCGGCCGCGATTTTCCGCGAAGCTTTTGTAGGGGGTCCTCAGAAGCCGAGAGAACTATTGCAGCAAAAAAATATATTATAAAGGCTAGAAATTTTGATATTATATTAAGTAGGAGAATTTTGACAAAAGGATAAGGAGAGTTTATCACAAACACACATGAAAAAGGAAAGGGTCGTTAAATATTTAATCATGCCACAATATCATAAAAAAAGGTTTGAAAACACTTCTCCACGGTATGCTCAGTCGACGATCATGGGCAATTATTAAAAACGAAAGCAACTCTACAGTTCCTTATCGCTTTTTTTGGGATATCTTGGAGATGCCCCTTGCATTTTTTGACGTGACGACGTCTTATAATTCGATGGAGCCGGCTGCACGCACGAAAAAACATGACTTATGCAGCGTTACCTCGCTCTGAGGTTTAAGGCTAGACGACGTTGTCACGTTCAACTATCGTCAATAAACCGACTTTACAGACAACCGGTTTTTTTTCACGGGCTTTTTGAACCACTGCATTCCTATTTTATGAAAGTAAGTATATATTATACCTAAGTATGAGATCTTGTGTACAATAAAAATTCCAATA
Source organism: Lysandra bellargus (assembly GCA_905333045.1). NCBI lineage: Eukaryota > Metazoa > Arthropoda > Insecta > Lepidoptera > Lycaenidae > Lysandra > Lysandra bellargus. The sequence goes on from HG995360.1 coordinate 5,338,582, forward strand.
AAAACGTTATTTTATTGCAAAATTGTAAAACATTTTAAATGTGATTTATCGATCACAAAAATACATGTGTTGAATATTACAAGATTTGCCTTGATTTTTTTTAACATATATGTTTTTATCTTTCCTTAATATGACCTTTATGTAATTTTGCAAAACAATTATAATTAGTTGATACCAATTACAACAATTAGTATTATTAACAAACAATATAATCTGATGATTATTATGTTATTTTGTTAATCTAACCTTTAATTTATAAGTTTAAAGTTATTAAGATCATCAAAATTTAATCAGAATATACAAACAGTCTTGCCATCAAAAACACTGCATGAGTTTAAAAAAGTCAAAGCCGAATATAGAACCTCCATCTTTTTTGAAGTCGGATAAAAATTCTAAAAGAGTTTGCACAACCTACAAAATTGGTAAATTTGCCAAATAACAAAACAAAAATCAGTCTTAGCAAAATGTTTATTTATACAAATAAACTTAACGTAAGTATAAATATAAATAGTTTCTTACTTAATGCACTGCAAAATGTTACATATATTTAAGAATTAAAAATATTTTATCGCCTAAAGTTCTGTCGCAGAGCAGAATTTGTCAATGACCCATCGCATTCCAAAAACTTAGGCATTTAAAAATTCATATGGCTGTTTTGGCGCATGGCCGGGAATGGGAAGAAATGCCGCCATCTTATAATGTGTCACTTGTATTACTTTACAATGTGTAAGGTAATATTATGGCTTTTTTCTAAACGGTATATAAGTTACATTGGCAGTTTTAAGGATTTGGAAATTTATTCATATTCCGTATTTCCAGCTGTTTAAAATAAATAAAGCTACACATTAACTTATGTAGTTAAAAGTTGAATAAATGTTGTTTTTTATTGACAATAATTATTATTATTATTTTGATAAGTAGCTACAATGAATTATGTTATGCAATAATATAATTAATAGTAGAATTTAAAATGAAACATTGTTTTATGCTTATTTTATGATTACACGCTTAAATAAATGAATTTTATATTTATTGCAAGTCAATCATAAGTATTTAATACTAAGCCTGAGAGGTAGCCTGAGATTAAATAGGATTTTACATTATTAATTCTTTTCAACCTTTCGATTGTTAAAAATCATCATAATAATGTCGCAATAAGTCACAAAAATCATATTTATTTCGTCAAATCAATTTCGTTTTGTCAAATCGGTTTCCAAGTATTATTTTTTTTATAAGATATTGGCTGTATTAATAAATTTTATACGAAAAACGTATAAAAAGTTTTTTAGCGATACTTAATTTATAAGAAAAAAAACATACCTTTACGTAGTCTCTACCAGAATGGACACCATCCAATATAACACTGGCAGAGATTTTCATTATCTGTAGCGATATCCAGTAACAGCTGCACTTGTTGCGGCACGGTGACGCACGGTGCGTGCTCGTTGGCGGGCGCGCTCGCATCTTCGCCCGCACACGCGTTCGGAAAGTCGCGCCCTGTGAGTTTATCTCGTATGCGATTTAGTATCGCTAATGCTCGCTTATTTAAGTTCGATTCGGGCGGCATCTCGATCGATTCGTAGTGCAGTCGAGTTCGACTTCGACTCGGGAGCGAATAAGGCGAGTCCATGTCTGAGGAAAATGACGATTCGCTCGCCGATCGGCGCTCGTTATCGATTAGCCGCCAGTTGAGTAGCGGGTCGTACACGAACGCTTCTAGCACTGCCATGACGCTGTCCTTGTTGTTGTGTAGCACTTCCATGACGGACTCGCACGTACTCCGGAATGTACCCTCGATACCAGTCACCTAGAATAAAAACAGACTTGTATTCTTCGATTCGAAGCTTGTATTGCGATTGTAACATGTAATATTACAAAAAAAAATTGGCACACGTAATAATAACACGTGTAGGTATAACATATCCAAATATTATCAAAATCGGAAACATCGACTATTTTTTCCTGTCCGCTTGGCGTGGAACGCCTCATACAGCGTTTGTCGTCAAAATCGAGTATTAACAAGTAAACTAAGGTATAAATAGTCATTTCTTAAGATGCGACCTGGTCTCAAGACGCGGTTCGGCTCTGTAATTGGTCCAAATTTTGACAGCCAACCAATCACAGAGACTGAACCGTGTCTTGCCACCGAGATGCATCTTGAGTACTATTTATATCAGCCTATAACAGGAAATATTTGAAAGCGTCTCACTTATATGAAGTAAGGTAAGTTGCCTATTGGTATCACAGGATTCAGGCACAGAATTAGAAATTTATTAATGGTAAATCAGCACCAAATTAAAAGAATTATTACTTATCTATTTATTAACTTATAAGCTAATGTCAAAGTATATGATGTGATTAAATGAACCCACCTCCATGGCTTTGATCAGCATTCTCGTCAGTCTGAAGGGTATCTTCTCCGGGAACCGTTCCCGAGTTTGTGTCACCTCGAAGCAGTCTCCGAAATCGATGTGTAGAACCTTTGAGTAATTTCAGATGTAAATAGAGCGAAAACTTGTATATTTTTACGCCATTAAGGAACAATGGCACATTCATATTATAAATAGTGGAGGCAGTGAAGGTTTCCCTCCTCCGATTTCGTTGAACCTCCATTGATTTTCATGAAAATTGGTAAGTAGGTGGAGGATCCTTAAGAAACAAAAGTGACATAGTGCCAACTTGCGCTTTTGCCCTGGTGGTGGATGCCAACCCTTCTCGGGGGGTGAATTTTTTTAAATAAAAATAACCCCAAAAATCAATAGACATACAAATTCTAAACAAAATTTGTTATATAAAGTTTTTTGAATAAATCGATACTTTCGGAGTTATTAAAGATCAAAGATCATGTTTTTGCGTGAGAAAAATACTCGTCTTAAAGCGGTTTTACATAATTAACTAAGAAACTATAGGTTTTTTCGAAAAATGTGTAATTACCAAAATTAAAGCCAATAAAAAAACAAACCAATATCTACTCTAAAATGCCTTCCTATATTCATTCAAAGTGAGCTATAGGTGATTGTATATATATTTTCTTTCGGCGAGTACCTAAGTCTAAGCATTCAAACTTAAATAACGGTAAACCGATGTATTTTATGACATGTACTTTAATAAGACTTTTTAAAGTGCTTAAAAATACCTTTCTAAGAAGCACTGTACAAAGTTAAAAGCATCAAAATTGAACAAGTTATGATAAAAATAAGATGACACTTTCAATTTTTTTTGGAAAAATCGAAAAATAAAACGTTGACCATTTCTACAATAATCCAAATTTATGGTTATCCCCAAAGGCTTTTCTTTATTTTAGCATAAGTAATGACCTCAACAAAATTCTTGGTTTAGAATGCTTAGTTTTGAAAAACAGAATGATTTAGTAAAATCGAAATTATTCAAATTTTCGTAAAAATCATTTTGTTTTGAACATAACTTAAAAAATATTGAACCTTCGTAAAAATTATAAAAACGAAATTGGTGTCCACTTTTTAAGAAGTATTTTGATTTTCTTTTGATTTTAATAGGATGAAAGATAACGAAGATAGAGACGTTTAAAGCCTAACTTTTACTGCAAGAACCATGAAATCGGGACCCTTTAACCCTAATTTTTTTTTAAAACCAAGGGCTTTAAAAAGTATTGTTCAAGTTGATCTTAAATTTCTTTAAATTACCTTTAAAACGGTCCGCAAATAAACCCGATAACTTAAAAATTAACAGAGCTATCGTGATAAACCAAAATTTTTTTTAAAACAATTTTGAAGCAGAGATTTGGGATGCAAATACTGTAGGAAAACCTGTCAATAGGTTCATCCATACTAATATTATAAATGCTTAAGTGTTTTTGTCTATCTGTTACCTCTTAACACCCAAACGGTTCAACCGATTTTTATGAAATTTAGTATGAAAATACTTTGAGTCTTGGGAATGGATATGGACATAGGATACTTTTTATACCGAAAAATGTACGGTTAGTCTTTACTACTTATATAGTCTTTACTAAATATACGTTAATCTTTTCAAGTCTTTCAATATTCAGAAAGTAAACAAAACGGTAAATGTCGACTAGATAAGAGGGGCTTTTTATAATGATGTGCGTCTATTAAATATATCAATCTAGCAGATTCAGCCTTTGCGTCAATTTTTTGCACAGATGGTAGTTTGAAAACTTTGTTTGAATATTTTGGACTAAATAATATCAGTGTTTGGAATATATTTATAATAAAATTTATCTTAACTATGAAAAAATATTCGAACTCATTAAAGCTGATAAAAAACTTAACATAAAAACTTAAAGCTTATTTTTCAGACATTGGGTAGTTTACACGGGTGAAAAAATTTAGCAAAAAAACTAAATAAGAAATTAATACACTTAAGTAAATAAACTGAAAATTTTGGGTTTAAAAACATAAATCCATTAAGTTTTTGAACCCAATTTTTACCGTGATTCCGAAATACCCCTTGTACTTTTAGGGGTTTTTATTTCAAAATGTCTTATCCAAAAAATTATATCATAAATAATAAACAAACTGTTTATACATTATACAATCTAAATATGCGATAGTTCAGAAATACAAAAAAGTGTTTTTTCACGATTAAAGAGATGGTTGCCATAAGTTGCCATGCACCGTGCTACAGGCGCATGAAGCCGAATCCAGTGCCTGAGCAGTGCAGAGTCCCACCTGTCCGCAAACACCCTCAGGATGCTGTTGGTGCTGTCCCGACACCTCGCCATCATTGAGGCGCTACGCTTCCTGATTATGGCAAAAAAGTCATCTACATGCGCCTCGGCCAGCATGCCCGACGCACTGCAAAATCTCGGCAGCCCCATCAGCACAAATTAAATTTAACTTTAATTTAATTAAATTAAACCCAATTAGTTAAGCCAGAATGGTTAAATCTGCATTTTTTCTATTTTCAAAAAAAGGGGTGGATCTCACCCCTAAAATAAAAAAAGCGCAATACGAGCGTATGTCACTTTTAAAGTAGAGGGTTTAACGTACTTAATCCCAAATTTTCATCCAAATCGATGGAGGTTTAACAAAATCGGAGGCTGCACCTGATTTTTGCCTTCATTTACTATACTAAAATTCGAAAGGGTGTCTGTCTGTCCGTTTGTCTGCCTGTTAACTCTTTATGCCTAAGCCGCTGAACTTATTTTGCTGAAATTTGGTATAGAGGTACTTTGAGTGTCGAGAAATGTCGCTTTAAATTGAAATTAAACAAAAAAGTATAAAAAAAGTGTGACTTGTTCTTTGACAAAAAATTTTTGATGATTGGTTAACGTTTTGACAACAGCTCTGTGTGTCTCAGTCACATACAGAGATCAATGTCACATTACATGTTAGAAGAATACCAAGTTACCAACATTGTAGTTTAAGGATGTATATAAGGTCAAATTCCGTAGTACATCCAATTAAATTATGAAAGTACTAAATATGTAAAAAATTGGATACCCAGACACTTATTATTAATTATAATGATTATTTATAATAGATTCTTGAGGAATTATTCAATATTTAATTATTATTGAAAAAAATTGAGATGTAATTTGACCTGAAATTATAATAAATATGTATGTTACATATAAGGTATTTGTTATATGGGCCTCCGATGCCCGAAATAAAGATGATTTGATTTGATTTTTCCCGGGATAAAAGGTACGCTGTCCTTCTCCATACTCCAGAGTTCCAGACAACGTGTACCTATGAAAGTTTTATGATGATCCGCTTAGTACTTTATGTGTGAAGGACCAGCAAAGTCACTTTCGCATTTACTAGCTAAAAGCCGAGCTTTGTAAAGGCTCGAGTCATCACACCTTCGCTGACTGATGATAACACATTTACATGTAAATACTATGTTAAAGCACAAATCAATAGGCGTGATAGTTTGTCCGTAAAGTGTACCACAAAATGTACAGGTTGTGAGAAGTACTAGGGCTCGCTTCGCTCGCCCTGATAATATTATTATACTAGCTTTTACCCGCGCCTTCGTTTGCGTGTATGCAGTTTTCGTTACTAGAAGTGCGTTTCATCAAATTGTTCCTTTGCCATCATGTTGGCATTCTCTGTTAATAACGTAAACACGGTAGACACGCTCTGCATGTATTCATAAGTTTTACCGTGTTTAAGGGTGATTAAACTGACGCTGGTAACCCTATTTCACTAAGCTGTAATGGCGGCAACCCAAGTTTAATGGAATGATTGGGGCCTAGTTACGTTTTTCACGTTCACAAAACTCTTTCACTCTTAGCACCATCATTCTTTCACCACTCTTTAATGTTTTCGGCATGATTTTCACACGAAATCACAGTAAAATTATAAAAACTCACAGAGCATGTCAACCTTGTTTACATTATTGACAGACAGGAATGCGAACATGATGGCAAAGGAACTATTCGATGAAACGCAATATACTGCACAATCGCGAAAGGTGCACATGCGCATTGAAAATGAAAGAAATATGTCTAATCTAACAGCTGTATCGCCATTACTTTTCGAAGGAAAGTTTTTATCAATTTCAATTTGAAATATTTAACCAGAATTACCGGTGAACCCACTTTTTTGTGGGTTTAAAAAATAGCAAATCGTACAAAGAAACTGATAGCAGTTTTTCAGGCATTTCTCTTTGTTACAAAGTTCCCAATTCTGACGAATTCTCAAAAATTGTGCCACTTCCGGCACGTTTACGTATGATACACGGAAATTTTAAAATGAATTATTTCACATAACTTGTCGGTAAAGTATAGATTTTTTGGTATCAATCAATGCAGGATGTTTTATTCTACTACATATTTCGAATTTAGGTCAAAATCTTTGAATTTATAAATGTTATATACATCCTTAAGTCAACACAATAAATATTTCCTACCTTTCCCGTGACTCTATGCAGCATGATATTGGACGGATGTCTGTCTCCGAGGCCCAGGATGTATCCCACCATGCTCATGACAGCTAGGGAGCGGGTGTAGTTGGTGCGGCGCTCGAACCACGCCTCGGCTGATGGGCTCTTGAGCCAGAGCAGCCGGGCTAAGTCGTTGCCTGGCGTCTGCGAGAGTGTGTACTCGAATACCTCCACCTAAAGTAAGGATTTGTTTTTTGACATTTTCTTAGGGGCGTATAAAACATGTTACATTATTTTTTTAAATTGTATACAGTATATTTGTATACGTAACAATGCTACACATGACTGTATATTGTGTTCTAAATAAAGAAAATATAATAAAAACAAAAAACAATAAATGTTACATTGTAAAGTTGTATAGCAACCTCTAAAACAGGGAGGTACACCAAAAAAGAAGAATAAGAAGAAGTTGTATAGCATGTAGAGTTTTTATTCAATGTCACCCTAACGTTATTTATCTTACGATAAATGACCAGTTTCTAAAGTTTTAGTTTAGGGTGATCGCACATTTGTCAGCAACGTACGCGTCGAACGCACCGCATAGACCATAGTACACGAAATGTGGCACGTACGGTGCGGATGAATGTAAAGGTTTCACATCATTTTATACAACGACTTCTAAAATGCGGCGCGTTCGGCGCGTGCGTGCCGATAAATGTCGCCTTTAGATTGTTGAATAAATAAACAGTTGTCAAAAATGACAAAAATTCATAAAAATGTTTAGTATGCAAAAAATATATTATGCACATAAAAGCATACTTGAAAAAATTTACTCATGTGACGGGTACAAAAGCCTCAAATATAACTAACCTTCTGCTTCAGCATGAGTTTTTGGTAATCCGACGACATCCGCAACATGATCTGTTGCTCCGTGTTCAGCGCCATCTTGTTTGACTTCTTATCGCGGTAATCACTTATGAGGTTGTAAAGAGTATCACAATGCGGCACCCAGCCTATTAGCCCGGAGTTTGGTGACAGTGGCACCACAGCATATCTTTGTATGGCCAAATCACGTCTGTAGGTAGTCGGGGCGGATCGTAGTAAAGTATTGACGAGACCAAACAGCTGCATGACTCGTTCATCTTGACGCAAATCCTCGTGGCCTTTGAGCAGGAACATGTATTGTTTGCCGTCTGAACCTTGGATGGTCAGTCTTCGTGGGCGCTGCTTCGATTTGATAACCTGAAACAAAGATATAGGGTTAATTTCCATTTCAAGTAGCTGTAATGTCATGAAAGAATTATATGTATTTATTAACGATCAAACGAACTTACCTGTACGTGAAGTTCGATCGTAATTATACGAGTGTTTCGTCCGAAGAGATTAGTATAATTAGAATATGAACACATAGTAGTTACGCCAGTGACTCCGCTCCAGGCACTATGTTTAGAGATTATAACTCTAAAAAATATAAATAAAAAAAACTTACAGTTGCTCTCTGGTATATACTTTATGGTCCGGTCCGCGGCTTCCTGTTCCGGTGTCTTACCTCGGCTAACCGCCATGATTCGACTTCATTCCTTGAGAGATATTTGTGATATTTCATCTATGGGTATACCTGTTAGGGAGGGTGGGTTATACTAATCTCTTCGGACGAAACACTCGTATAATTACGATCGAACTTCACGTACAGGTAAGTTCGTTTGATCGTTAATTATACTCGTGTTTCGTCCTCGAGATTAGTATAATTAGAATATGAACACATAGTAGATGTTTAGAGTAAGAAATATCACAAATGATGTCCCTTATTGGATAAAATGTAATATAGTCCATACCTTATAACATTATTTTGAACAATACTTTGTTATACCTATTTAAATAAATACATTAATTATTGAACAATAAACAAATAATTTATTTATTTGTCATTATTTTTATATAACCTCCATGTAAATATATAAAAGACAGGTTACGTTGTTAACAATAGGTCTATCATAGACTTAGCAAAGGTAGAAGACTCGCCGCTTCACCCAGCAGATCGTCTGATACTATTAATGTTAGTGTCTTTTTCTCGGTTGTAAAAGTTGCTGTATGTCTTGTACTTTTAGACATAAACATGAAAACGACAATTTCACTATCCATTAATGTAATTTTAATCCCAAGAAAGAGGTTCTGAATGTCTAATTATGGTTTTCTAAACCTAAGAGAGAGTTAATTATTATCAGGTCTTGTAATATGTTTAGACCTATTTGTGCTCCTAATGCGGTAGCATGAAAGATCTGAGAATGTTCCAATGAAATAAAAATAAAGTAAGTACCTATGTATAATATTAATGGTTTCGTAACCTGATCTTGAAGCTTTAATTAAAGTACTGATTTTTATCATTATAGTAGCCTTTCATTTAATTTTAGATTATTTTTGCACTTATTATATGTGCAGTGACTAAAAACTAAGACACACTTCCCAACTTTAACTGTTCAAGTGTCAACTTTTCCTTTGGAAAAATGTAGCTAAATAGTTAATTGTAACACCTGCGTCCCAAGTAAAGTTATAACATGGTCTTAATCAAAACACACCCTTACAAAACCTGGAAATCCTAACATTATCAGGTATAATTATGTTTATTAATAGATGAAAGAGCAGATCTTTTTGAATTGATAGTCCCATATTATTGGTCACCATCTTTAAAAAGAAAAGTTTTGGTATTAAGTATAAGCACATAACTGAAGGTCCATACAAAAATATTAAAAATATTAAAAACATACCATTTTCTGTAGCACACATCATATTAATTTAAGGTACTTTTCAATATTGAAGCTAAAATTACATCTGTTGAAGCACATGGGTTTTCTCATTGTAATAATGCAGTCCTGATAAAATCCCTGCAACCATGGTACTGTTTTTGTGGATGTTCCGATTACAAGGTTGTGTAGACCACATCGGTACAACCGCAAAACCCTGTGCCTTGAATAAAATAATTATTTTATTGAATACTGGAGAACAATTATTACTGAAGGGAATGTAAAAAAATAATTTTGGACCAATCTGATATAAAAGCATCTATTGCAAAAGAATCTGGATCACTGAGCCATGAACACATAAGTCAATGACAGTCATTGCTGATAAGTACCAAAAAATGGTAATATGTTATAGCCTTTTAAGGACTATTTGACCTCTAGGTGGGTCCTTCTTGAATATAATAGAGCAAAAACATTAAGAATAATTATTCTGAATACTTTACACCATTACCAAAAGTCCCTTGCTACCTTGGAAGATGAGGGTATTGTATTATATCTCCCAAACAATTGATGTAACTAGTAGCTGCTGTATTATCCATTGTCAATAAAATTTATCAGTTATAGTAATTTTTTGCAAATAAATTATCTTGAAGGCAGAATGGGCTGCAAAAAGTTTTAAATTATTTATATGGAAGTCAAATTCTATCTTGAGGTCAACTGCTGCTAGCCCTTTGATCTCCACAGCTGGAACCTTACCCCATAGCACCCCATAGTTGAGGCGTCAGAGATATTTCTGGACCTCAGCTGTTATTGTCACCTTTGATACTGTTATTTGAATAAATTATGTATCAAATTAAACCCCAAAACAAATTCAGCAAAAGTGAACTTGTTATCACAGATTAAGTTATACATAGTAAGACTTGTCATGTAAGTATTTGTCATAACATTCTGCTAAATTAATATGAGTAACTACTTAGTTTATACATATTCTATGGCTGGAGATGCTAAAAGTAAGAAACCATTAATAAACACATATTAAGGTACTTACTTATGTATTAACCATTTATTAACTTTGCAGTTTGTAAACTTGTTTTACATCTTTAAAGTTTGAACTGCATAACGGAATAGTTACTTATTGTTTGTTTTACTTAATATAAGAAGTATATCTTTATCTATTTAAAGCAAACTTAAAATACAGTCAAGTGTGTGTCAATCACATATTATAAACATATACCTGGATCTGTGATTATAAATATCTTAATGTCTTTGATGGATATATTTAACCCTTTTATCTCTTTGTCTTTAATAAACCCCAGTAGGTTCACAAGTAACTTTCGTGTAATATCTATGTTTCTAATTAAATACCGTCGTCTTAATTAGCCCCAATCAGCTAAATATTGAGATAAATCGAGGACAGTTACCATTAGATCCAAAGGCTTCATTGTTGTGAAAATAATATGGGGTATAATATATATTATACAATAAACCAAAATAATATGTCAAAACATTGAACTCATACATGTTGGCCAACATAGAGATAAGTTTAATATCTAGAAGAATGGTGAACAATTATGTAAGTATAAGTGATTAAAAAATATTAAACATGCATCCTTCAAGTGTAACATTGCTAGATAAAAGTCATTTTGTTACAATGAGATTAACACTGTGCGAATCTCCTTGTGATTAAAGTATTCGTTGGTCTGAATGTCCTTGAATTAAATTGTTGATTATTAATATTATTATTATTTATTTATTTTTTTAACCTTCAAAATGTGTTACTTATATTATCCAGATTGGTTTAGGAATTACCCGGGACCAATTAATTGACCAGCACAAGGATAATATACGACTATTATACAGCACTCATTGATGTTAACTATTTAATTATCTAGTTCTTCTAAAGCTTTTACATCTAGCATGTATAAATTGCAGAAGTTTTAAAATATTTTTTGTTGAAAGCACTGATTAAATTTATTTTTGTAGCTCTTTATATAAGATATTAAGTACTAAAGTACAAAATATAGAGGGGATTAAACTCCACAGTTTATAAATTTGAGTGAGTGTACCTGCATAACGGGCCTTTACTGGTTGGATGTCCCCGAGTAAGGTTGAGCAGTCCTTTGGCACGGGTCTGGCCCTGGCCCCAGCAGCTGGCTGTTGTTGGTGTGACATTTTTGCTAGTATGCTGCTTACTAGCAATGGGCCTCGCCTTGAAGTTTAACATTACCTCATAAGGAACTTGCTGAAACAAATTTAAGGAAGCCTCCATGCTTCTGGTTTCAAATAGGAGCTTGAATAAGGCACTGCGTTTGCAGTTTTTATGGTTTCTTCAAAGTTTAAGTCAAGAGATTCTCCATATTTGTTGAAGAAAGATTGTGTATTATACCTTTCTTACATGATTTAAAATAAGGTATTTTACATAATATTATGGACTGCTGTGTTGATTATCACACAATAGCCAACCTAGGTCCATCATATACTTTGTATAGGCTCTCATTATTGTTAGAAATAATAGTCCCCAGCAGAGCAGATATCTGTTGCTATTTCACATTGTCTAAATATAATTGACTTGTCACATTTTACTGCCTTTTCGATTATGACCGCTTTGAGCTTTGTGCGGCTATGATTTTGCTATTATTGGGCATTTGCAATTTTTCTACTACCTTTTTGAGCTTCTATATCTAGCCCTTTCGGGCTGTATAGGTAAATTTTTTACTCTGAAGCAAATTTGCATCGAAATTTATTTACACCTCAAACTGAGGCGCTAAAGCAGGCGTAATTCGTCTGAGGAAGCACGTTTTGGATAAGATCATAAGCCATATTATCTGAAATAGGTTAAAGCCGTCGTAAACGGTAAAAGCACGTCCTTACAAGTCCAAGCGACTTTTGTGCACAGAACACATTTACTCCTGGTGGAGCTTTTGTGACGTGTGTATCGCTTATAGCCATATTATTATCAGAAACTCGTCGTTAACGGTAAAACACCACGTCTTTACAAGTCCAAGCGACTGCTGTGACGTGAGAACCGGTTGTAGCCATATTATTATCTGAAAACCGCCGTGAGCGGACACACCACGTCCATACAGCGAAAAACCACTGTTCCGACGCGAGAAACCGGTTATAGGCTATAAGCGACTGCTGTGACGTGAGAACCGGTTGTAGCCATATTATTATCTGAAAACCGCCGTGAGCGGACACACCACGTCCATACAGCGAAAAACCACTGTTTCGACGCGAGAAACCGGTTATAGGCTATAGGTATAGGCTATTGCATGCTGTTGCTGTCGGGAAGACCGACCACGTGCTCCATTAAATTTCATGCGATTGAAAAGCGCTGTTTTGCAAGAATCCGTTATAAATCACCACGTCTATACAGCCCAAGCGACTATTGTGACGCGAGAAAACGGTTCTTTCGTAAAAATTTATCCAATTTATGTATGCTGAAAATATTTCCACCTGCCAAAGCAACACGTGGATGCTGGAAAAAATTATGCCCCGAAGGACGTTAGGCTTATTAATATTGCGTATAAATGCATACCATCCGATACTTCTGGTGGTTCATTTCATCCATCGTAGACTCAGAAAAACTGGGCGAAGAGCTGTAACTGAAGCTAGACAATCTTGTTGCCCATAATGGCGATCCCGCTTTATATTTAGTTTTTCCAACTTACGTAACTTTCTGATTATTTAAACCAATTTATCTTGATTTCACCTTTTTGGGATTTTTTTTAAAATAGTTTTGTGTACGAACGCGGAATTACTGGAGCGGACGGGCACTAAACGCTCAATGAAGTCGAATCATGGCGGTTAGCCGAGGTAAGACACCGGAACAGGAAGCCGCGGACCGGACCATAAAGTATATACCAGAGAGCAACTGTAAGTTTTTTTTATTTATATTTTTTAGAGTTATAATCTCTAAACATAGTGCCTGGAGCGGAGTCACTGGCGTAACTACTATGTGTTCATATTCTAATTATACTAATCTCGAGGACGAAACACGAGTATAATTCGCGAGGGGTTTACTAAAGAGTATATTCATATGGTGTTGTTTATATGAAGAAAAAAAAAACTGTTTCAATACTGTTATTCTGCTTTGAGTAATTTTTTTGACAACACGGCCACGCAAAATATAATAATGGCTCGGCTTCTTGATGTCCTCATCGACAAGACATTGTGCCCATTACCCCCTCTAGTTTCACCAATCTCAAGGTCTCGGTATACCTGGAGGTGCGTGTTGATGCAGGCGATGCGGATGAGCGGGCGGCGCGGTACGTAGGAGCCGGGCACGGCGAGCTGCAGGTCGCGCGCCGCGTGCAGCCGCCGGCTCACGTACTGCAGCTCGAGCGCCGTGTGCGCGCGGAACTGCCCGCCGATGCGCCGCACGACGGTGCAGTACACCTCCCATGCGGAGTTCATGTAGCGGTCGTCGTTCGTCTCCTAAAAAAGATTTATTTCATTAAGCCGTATTTCCTCCTGTAACGCCTCGTGGTCTAGTGGTAAAGAGCACGGCTCTTGACTCGGAGGTCGTGGGTTCGATTCCCGCGTTGGAAACATGTTATTTCCAAGTTTGGTTAGGACGATGCAGGCTGATCACCTGATTATCTGAGAAGTAAGATGATCCATGCGTCGGATGGGCATGTAAAAAGTCGGTCCTCCGCCTGATCTCTCGCCATTCGTGTCGGTTATGAGAGTAAAGGAATAGAGAGTGCTCTTGTGTACTGCGCACACACTGGGGCACTATAAAATTACTCCTGCGTTGCTTGCCTGGTTTCAATGAAACCGGTCACCGTCACCGAAACCGGTGTGGGAGCTATTATTATTATTATTCCATTATGAAACTAGTGTTATGCATTATGAAATGGTTGTGGTGTTATGTTTAATGAAAGTAGTTGCAGCACGTTTGAAACTACTTTCATTAAAATAATAGTGATTAAAATAATAGCGTGAAGTCAAGGTATTACCACCAACATTGCTCTGTCAAGATTAAAGCTTTTGAACATGTTAATATAAAAAATTTGTTATTTCCATGGTTTCTGTAATAACTTGTGTGGACTGTTGGATCCGAAAGACACTCGTTACGCCTGTGGCGCGTATTTACCTGCACGATATATTCTGCTTGTGCGGGTGCTTTCCCGAGACTAGTTTCGTGTCACGTTTTCATCACGACTCAGTTGCGTGACATTAGTGTAAAAAAAATTGCGCATGGCACAAAATTAATCTAGTATCGCGGAACTATCGAGTACCATCAAGAATCAAATCTGCTAGTTCTGAATACCTTGTATAGCTCGCACCAGCGCTGCGCCTCCTGCAGGTCTCTACCGTACATCTGTAGGAAGGACACCTCTTTCAGAGTCTCGGGCGGCCGCTCCAACATCGCGTGCATCTTGTCCAGCGTGCGGAACATGCCGCGGTAGTCCTTCTCGCTGAAGTATAACCTGGAAATTATGATCACAATGTGTAAACCTTTGCTTATTTATCACACTTCATTAAACTGTCAGGTCACAAACGTTAATTTATTATAACTAGTAGTGGTATAGACAAAATTCATTATTACAATGTAAATAAAAACACCTTCATACAATGTATAAAAATCGAAATAGCCATAGATAAGTGTCTAAGTAATATGTAACGTGATAAGGGGGAAGGGACGGTCTTATGAAACGTTACGATGTGTTACGTGGGATAGAATTCTGGCTTCATGTTATGTAACTTAATCTTCAAATGATACAATTAACTTTTAGGTAAAAAAAGGACTTGACAAAAAACTTATGTAACAATTTAAACAAGTCTTCAACAACAGTGTACGTAATATTTGAACTTTCCCTTTAACAAAATACAAGATGTAGTTTACTTACCTGGACGCGTCTTCCAATGCGGTGTACACTTGATCATGCCACAACATAGCCACCTTTATCAACTCCTCCGAAATAATCGCTGCCTCGCTCACCAATTTCTGCGAATGAGTACTCATGGTCTTGAGGATGTAGTTGGCAGCAGTCTTCCTCGTCACAAACGAAGATTTCGTCGCAACAGTCAAAGGATATACCAGCGCTTGCGGATGCAACTTGCCGATATCGATTAACAGAATATGGACCAGTTTCGCGACCAAACTCCTTGGTGAGTCTATCCTGGCGATAAGTTGTGGTATCACTTGAAGCCAGATCTGAACGTCGATTTGTCGTATACCCTCGAATAGTGCGTCATATATAGCGGGATAGTGACCGTGATCGAACCAGAGTGTAAGCAACCTCAGAGTATCCTGAAGAGCGCTGCCATTGGATAAGCTAATTGACTTGAAAAATCCCTCTATAGCTGGTATGGTGTAGGTATTAATAAATTCGATTCGCGACACTTTTTTATCACCCGAAGCACCAGCGATGCTGCTCTCCGAGAGGTTGTCCTGTTGCTTATAGAACAGCACCGTTTCGAAGTTCATACACGCCCAAGCGTGACAGGCTTTGTACCACTCTGGGGCTAGGAATATCGCAGTGGCATAATTTCTGAGTATATCGGGTATAGAGTCCTCGTTTATCTCATGAAGCATTTCACACCAGGAACCCAGTTTGAGATGACAGCGCGCAAGGAGCTTGCACTGTTCCTCGCTACCCGGCTCTGAGCTCTCGACGAATCTCTGCAATATGTCGTACGCGTATCTCTTATTACCAACATCCCACAGGTTCTTACAGTAGGACAATATTATCCTAGGATCCTGCACACGAAGCAGCACATCCGGATTCGTAATCGGATCGCTGCCTAAAACGGACAGCACAATTTTGTGTGACTGGTTGATAGCACCAGTCTTTCGGCAGAGCGATGCAAATTTCAGCCAAGTTTGGAAGTCTTCCTGCGGTGACATAACTAGGCTGCGAACTTGGAGTATCTTCCGCCAATCTTCCACCAGCCTCTCGCCCCCCTGCAGTCTCGCGCACCAGGACTTGTATATGACTCCTCGTCGCTCCTCCACCAGCTTGTACGTCACGACCTCCTCGAGCTCCGTCAGAAGTTGGGCGTTCACCAGCGTCGCGTAGGCCCTTTGGTAACTTTCTCCAACGACGGCCGTCAGTTCGACGTCGAGAATACTTCTCGCCGAATCGATGTAATGTCTAGATTCCGACCAGAGCCCGTCGTGAATCGACAGAATAGCTCGGTAGAACGACCCGTCCAGGGTGTTTTCCGAAATGCACTCGACGTGCTTCTTCATACTATCCCATTCTTGTAAGCCCCATGCTGCCGCTGCGGCTATTTTTGATGATTTCTTTCTGATTTCGTCGGAAGTCTCGCTGTTGGACGCATCGCATATGTTGAAAAGTTTACGCCACTCCCCCATAGCTTCCAAGCAGCGCATCATCCCCAGTTTGGATTCACAATCCTGCGGCTCCACTTCTAGCTTCTTATCATACAGCTCCAAGGCTTGCTCCCAGTTATGTAGCTTCTCGTACCATCTTACATGGACGCTCAGTAAGCTATCACCAGTTTTCTGTTGGGTGATCACTTTTTCAAGTAAGCCATTAGCTGACTCTTTTTGCTGCAGTTTATTGTTAATGTGTATCAGAGCTTCGATGACTTGTGTGGACGGGTTTCTTCTATACTCTTCTTCCTGGAATTTTGATGGAAAAATTAACACGCTGCTCAATGTAATTTGCAAAATTATGTTACTAGTAATAGATAATAGATTTATCTTACCTTGTAATAGAGTGCTTTAGCGTATGCCCTACAAGTAATAGCCGTGTCACCGAGAAGTTTAATTGATATAGGCAGGGTTCCCTTTTCACAGTGTTCAAAAAACTCGGCCAAATTGAGAATGACTAAAGCCAACTCGGGCGCGTCTGGTACGGTCAGTGCTTTCTCTAACGCATTAACTAACTCCAATCTGGGTTGCTCTTTTAGTTCTGTCCAACAAGACATGAAAGCGGCATTGAAGAGGTCGCTAGCCAATGGAGTGTATATCTGTGCTAAGCCCGCACATGCCCTAAAACGTAAAGAGATATAATATGCTGCTTACATATTAAACTATTTTACTGTATTTGTGTAATCTCACCTGATAGCCGGGCTGTTAGATTCGGTCAGTAGACCGATGCTCAACTGACGCAGCCACTCCAACCAATCCTCTTTCGATATAAGGTTGTGGACAGAGAAGTATTTTCGTAAATTTTGTATGTTGAGGGCTAACTTTTGCATCGATTGCATGTCACTTGTAGGCACAACCTGAAATTCAATTGATTATAAGAGTGGCGTAAATATTTTTAGCGTAATAATATAACAAAAAGTTTTTCCACTTACATCAGTCTTCAAATTTCTCAGTCGGAGCCTCGTTTCGTCCATATAATCGTCGTCGGATGCCAAAGTAGATATGCCTTGTAATCTCGTTATCAATACTATGTAATTTGAACAATGTATTTTGTGTTTTACAAGGATTCTATCTATTGAAGGTATATAGTCAATATAATCTCTACCCAGTTGCGCAACTAGAGCGCAGAGTGTGTTCATGGCTACCTGGCGTAGAGTCGGGTTGTTTTCCAACACTTTAGCGAGAGCTTGGATGAGGATTGCCGAGTACGGTCGCAGGTACAGATACATAGATAAGTGTTCGATAGTCTCCATGGCTAGCTTCGAGACAGAAGTTGGAATGTTGCGCCCATCGAAGAGACTGGTCACAGCGGGTATAACAGACATGAGGACATCGTCCAAGTTGTTTTCAAACTTCTGGATTGCCATTAAAAGCTTCTCCGTCAAAAATCTATCTTTGCTCACGTCGTGCTTGAGAACGCGCAGTATATTCGGCAATATTTTTCTCAGATACACTTTGAACTCTGTCCCAATGGCTACCGTTATGTGCTCTATCAGCAATATAAGAGTCGGTTGAATGGGACTGTCAGGGGTCCAGTACTCCCGAATTAACTCGAATATGTCCTCCAAATACTCTCGAATGTGAATTTTGACTACAGAT
This sequence comes from Lysandra bellargus, assembly GCA_905333045.1. Lineage (NCBI taxonomy): Eukaryota > Metazoa > Arthropoda > Insecta > Lepidoptera > Lycaenidae > Lysandra > Lysandra bellargus. The sequence continues at coordinate 5,357,098 of HG995360.1, forward strand.
ATTAGTTGAGCGAGTTGCGTGAAGAGAAACTCTCGGAAGCTCTCGTCATCAGTGGTGCGTATCACGTATAAAAGACTAGGGGTGACGCGAGAAATATAAGGAACGCATTTGATGCCAAGAGTTTGAAAAATATAAGTAACAGAGTGGACGACGCTTATATGGTGCTGGCTAAGCGCCGGGTCGCGCAAAATTCTCATAAGTGACACGACTGTGATGGCCGGGTAGAACTCATCTAAAACTAACGGCGACATATTCACTAGCATCTCGCTTATATTCGCATCGAAATTCTCGTAAGTCGGGGTGTTCCCATCAATGGGGATAAGTGTTGAGACGGTTTGAAAGTCGATGAGGCCTTGATTCACTTTATGCTTGTATGGATCCAGTGCCCCAAGTAGCCCCAGGACGCGTATCGTCTCCCTGCGATCCCGTGGTTGCTGCTCAGTTTTCAGAAAGCTGAGAAGCAGATCCATTAAATTGGGATACTCCATGTAGGGTGTTACGACGTGGCCCACCGCGCTCACCACTTGCCCGAAAGACCACAACGCGACGCTTCGCTTCTCGGACTGGTTGGGGTCGGATAAAATCTCGACTTGGATCGACGTAAGCTCCGACAACCACTCCTGCAGGGCATTTCCCCCACCGTTCACTTCAGCCAAATCACCTATCGCTTTCAATGTTGTGCATATCATAGCTGAATTGCTATCCTCGTCGCGCAATTTGGGCACTAGGATTTTGAGTATCGTATCGACTAGTTGTCGTGTCAGTCTGGGAGCGTGGGATATAATATTGTTGATCATTTTCAACGATTGCTCCTTGGAGCGTGCGGATTCTGAATACTGCAGCTCCATTAGAATCTGCACGAACAACTGACGCAAGCCCGGCGTCGTGTAACTGGGATTCAAGTTGCTCAGTCTACCTACAATACACAACGCCAGCTCGCTTATGTCACTGCTAGAGTCGTTGACGGCAACAAATAGGCAGCTCAAGTGCTCCTCCGAAGCTAGGAACTTATCAAATATAGGATTGACGAAAATTTCCAGAACTTTGTAGCGAATTTCTTGGTCGAAATCTGATCGACCCACCGATAGAAGTTTGCCAATAGACTCATCTATTATCATATTCAATGTTCGCGAGTTACATTGTGAAGTTCTTTCTATCGCCTTTATCAATAGTTTGGCGACAGTTTTTATCGACTCCAAGCGAATATCGTGCTGTTCGCTCTGAAGATAGTAATCTGTGCATCTCCTTATGAACGACATCAAAGTATTATTCCATTCGAAATCAAACGACCCTAAAGTACGCAAAGCTAAAACTAACTTAATAGCATCGTATGGCTCTATTAAGGCAGACGAAGAGAATCCTGTGTGGGATTCAACACTCTGGGATAAATAAGGCTTTTTCCTGAGAATCAACGAGAGGATATTCAGCAGCCTGTCTGTTATATCTTTTTTGATTGATGGTATATTATGACTCAGTTCTTTAAAACATGTGGTGAGTTGAGGAGTAAGACCAGTTGTACACATGGGGTCCAGTAACTCCTTAATTTCAGTCGCGACATTTTCTTTCATGGCGAATCCCAGTAATGTTATACAATTAAATAGTGGAGATTCCATGCCATTTCTTTTTTTTGTGAAATCTTTAGGTGGCAAGGACAACCTTATTATTTCAATAATTCTATTCAAGTACTGTTGTATTCCATCCCCTATGGCGACACATATTAGCCCTAAAGTTGTAAATGCAACGACCTTCTCCTTTTCTCTACCCCTCAGGAAAGTTATCAAATGGTTTATCGTGGACTTTAAATGCTTTTTAGAAAAAGCTTCTTTATTGAAAGCTGCTAACCTTGGAATGATTAACAATAACATCTGGTGCACACTGTGAGACCTGGATATTTGTTGTGCCATCACATCTGAAACACACATTTCCAATTTACTTAACAAGCCAATAAATAATAGCTAGCAATACAAATTATTAATATTCCTAAGTCACATGCATTATCTTAGAGACTTAACTGACATAATGGTATGATGCATAGCTCATATTAACTGTAACTTACCTGAGGAAATCTTGTCATACTTTTCTGTAATTAGTTGTCTACATTTGGCTGATTCATATGTAGCAACATTCAACTGTTTCTCATCAGAGTACTTTTGGTATGACCATGTGTAGTTATTTGTATGAAAGGTGGTCATTTCATCTGATACATCCTGTTTTGAATCCAACTTCTGCATCAGGATTGTGTACTCTTTCTCCCATTGAGCATTTGAACATCTCAGTAGTTCATTTAAAATTAATAAGGCACCATGTACACTTTCATCTCTGCTCAGACCACATTCCCTTGGAGCATGATCAGAGAATGATGTTAATGCCTCCTCGTAGCATTGAGCATACCATGGAGCTTTGTGTAGCTGCCCCGGCAATTCCCTTTGTATTGTTATCACAAATGCTGCCCTTAATGCTTTAGCTCCTGCCTCTCTCACCTGCTCCTTAGGATCTCTTAATGCTAATTTAATATGATTAAAAAAATCATTTATGTGCTGAAAAAAGTATGTAGGCATCGCTATTGCTAATTCTTTCAAGATATAACATGCAGATAGTCGTTTTGATTCATTTCTGTCCTCAGATAACCAATCGTAGGCTCTTGTCATTTCATTTTCAACATATTCATTCCTTTTAATGCCATAGGAGGCAGCGATACGTCCCATTGCCTTAGATGCCAGTTCCAATATATTTGCATCATTTGATGGAAAAATGTTACGTAAATATTGGGCGTACCTAATTATGCGCGTTTTGTTTATATCATTTTCACCACTAATTAAACACACTGTAAAAAAACAAAAAAGGCTGGTAAACCATACTCTAAGCACTAATAGACAATTTAAGTGAAAAAGTTACATACCAATGACTAAAATTCCGGCCCTCTTCTCGTAACTATCGAAGCTGGATGTGAGTGCATGAATATGTTGGTTGAAGTCATCCAAAGTTTGCTTCAAAGCATCTTGAGACATTTCACGAAGATCAGTTTTCGCGAAATGCAGAAGCTCTCTAATAGCCTTATGCCTAGTTTCCGTATGGCGGGACTTAAGTCCTATTATCAAATCAAATACCTGGGAACTAGCCATTTTTCTTGACTTACTACCGGCAATAGAATACAAACAAAACTATTTTATTATTTACACTACATAACTTCACATCATGTTTTTACTTAGTGAACTTCCATGCAACACATTTTTAATAGATTCTACTGCTATTTTCCTTTTGAGAACTAAGTTATTATTTATTTAATCACAATTTTTAATAAATTGCTTTTTAAAAATAAACAAAACGTGCAAAAACGCTTTGAAAATGTATTTTTGACATTTTTGACAATTAACAACGAAAGAACTGTTTGAGTTTGACATTAAGTTTTTTTTTCATGTGTAACATTTTGGCCTAAGACGTCGGTACTTCAAGTGTCAGCGTCGAACGAATCATGTCGATTTTCAATTTCATAGAGGCACTTCACATGGCTATTTGTATAAAATATTGCATATTTGACACAGAACAAAAAAAACAGAAGAAATGACATACCACGACTTGCTTACGAACCACTGTCGCCAAACTCACACAAAGAAACAGAGAATAGACCGCACAGATTAAGGATAGTATGTACCTCATTGATAGACCGTTGCACTACTAAGACTAACAAACAAAATTGGACGCGTAATTCTAAACCCAAATAAGCCTAAATTTATTTAAACTGAAAACAAAAACACACCTTCGTTGCTTAGAGTTTGCTATGCAATACATAATTGCAGACACTTAAGATATTTCGTATTCGAGCAAAAGTTTACTGTGCATTCACTAAAAAGTTTAGCTACTTCACACTAGAAGTCAGTATTAGGGCAAACAATTTTCATCAAATGCTTATACTTCAAAATTATGCTTTATTTCTCAGGTAATAAGATTGCTTTGACGTGTTAACGTCTTATGATTCGATATGGGGTGCGCGCACGAAAAACATGACAGTTCATGCGGCGTTACCTCGCTCTGAGGCGTTCCATTTAAGGCTCAAAGTGCAAGCGAGAGCGCGGAACGAGCGACAAAGAGGCACGTTGTCTCTCAACAACCGTAAGACTAAGACCCACCTGGGCCACGCTCTTTGTTTCGATTATATTACGTATTTCGATGACTTAGAGAATACTTTTGTATGAAGAAGTTTGGTTAGTTATGACCTTTGATACATTGACCACACTCTGAATGAAAATAAATAAACAATCTGTGAGCTCAGTGGCGGATTTGCCCTAAGGCCCAGTAGGCCCGGGCCTAGGGCGGCCAGATATAAAGGGCGGCAAATCGTGCAAAAAAATTGTAATGGGTGCGGTGCAGTGTGAAGCCAGTGGCAATGGGCGCGAATCTGGAGTCTGGACAGACGCTATATTTTGATAGTGAATAAGGTCTCAATATCTGAATCTCTCTGAAATTTTGGGAATTAAAAAACCATAAACTACAAGGTCTCAACTCTCAGTTATGTGCAGTAAAGATGCGTGGTGGCTTCTCGGTTATTAAAATTTTGCGCGGGTTTTTGTATAGCCAGATGGCTGTTTTTGGTGAGATATTAATTAAAAGCACGCGTAACGTATGATTATAATCTTCCTATTTTTGCGTACATCGTTATAAATAATTTCGTACATCGTTCAAAATAGTTCGTACGTTTGGCCCAGGACACCACTCGAGGTACAGTGGTTTTCTTCAGTGGCTCATAAGTCATAAGTTCATAACTAATGCTATTCGCGCCTAAGAACAATTTTACAGGACGTCATAATCTTTTAGTATAATACAAGTAATCTGGGAAGAATGGGTGGGTTATAGGTGGATAATTAACACGTTCGCTGTGAAGCAAAGCATTATATGCCTGGTTGATTGCTTTCAGTCTGTGCATGCTCTAAAACCGTGTCTTTTTGCAAGGTGCAGGCGCTGTAACTCGAGAAGTACTATGTGTACAAGAGAGATAGTTTTACATCTAACACACATTTTTTAAGCATATGACGTTTAACGATTATAAAATGCACCAGGTTCGCACTGAATTAAAATTGAATAAGCTCAGGCTATCAGGCCTTGATTTGTAGGCCTGGTAGCCGCACGGAACGGGCGAGGGGCGTGCGCGCCGCGGCTAGTGCTGTCGAATGCTTTGTTTGTTGTCGATAGTGCGCAAGTGTTTGCAGTTGTAATATTTACGTTTTAATCGAGTGGTAAATATTAAAGTGTTATGAAATGGCGTCAAGTAATATTGTTTCGAGTAGTGACAAAGTCTTTGATATATTATTTCCCGTTAGACCTATTATTAAGCCAAAAAAAATCGAAAAGAAGAATGCAGCTCGAGAAAAACATCAGCACAGCATTGAATCAGTTTTTTCTTATCATTATCCATCCTTAATATTATAAATGTGAAAGTGTGTCTGTCTGTCTGTCTGTTACCCCTTTACGCCCAAACTGCTGAACCGATTTTGCTGAAATATGTCATGGAGATACTCTGACTCCCAGGAAAGGACATAGGATACTTTTCATCCTGGAAAAATGTACGGTTCCCGCGCGATAAACTAATTTTGGCACAACGGAGATGCGTGCGTTATCTACTTTTTAAAAAATTGTCGATATGATGCATTTGTTTTACTATCCCATCCCTATTATTATATCTTTGTAGCGCTTGAACAGGTCTGGTAAACCTGGCTTCTCTTTTTTTGACGTGATAACGTCTTATAATTCGATATGGGGTGCGCATGTTTATACATAACGAAAAAATATCGTTATAATAATAACGGTAAATATAACGTTATTTTACTAAATATCGTTAAAAAATAACGTTATCTGGCTACCATTATGAAAATAACGATACGTAACGATATTTTTTCTGTTATTCGATAACGTTATGAAGCCCTGGCAACAATTAGACGTTCTTGAAGTATTCACTATTCAGAACAAAGAGGATGTAAACTGTATACTACGTAACAAGAGGTCGAACTTAGAAGAAAAAAAATAAACATCCGTTATTTTTTTAATTTGAAACTGAAGTTAAAATTTTAAGTGCAAAACCTTTCACTCTAAACATACCAAAAATTAAAAAAAAAAAAAAATAAATAAATAAGCTCAAATAAATGTTTTATTTCAATAAAAATTATTGTACACAGCTAAATAAATAGGCTAATAAGGTAAATTAAACAATAAAACAGATTTAATCCACAAGCTTTTGTTGATTTCTATTACTCAATATTATAATATTACAGTACAGTTTTATGTATTTTATTTATAAATATAATAGAATAGCTGTCTATGCTACTCTACTAACTACTTGATTGGCTTACACAGTAAACTCTATATAGGAAGGGGATTAAAGCTGCGCGTCCACCAGGTCAGAATCGGGGCGTACGGTGCGGACTGCGCGTCGTGTCGTCATATATATTTTGTTAGGCGCAGAATGACGTTCCAGTACTTCTAGTGCAGTTCACAGTAGTCAGTACCATACATACAAAGCAACAAATCCGTCCGCTGCATACCTACGCAGTATGCTCCGATCCCGATCTAGTAGACGTGCACCTTTATACATGTAACACACTTAAGTATCATTACTTTGTTTTGTTACACCCTGTAAACGACAGCTGAAATTTATCGCGTGGGCTCAGGCCAGCTGTATACCACCTCACGTCTTGATCAGAGGATTTTTCCTTGGTGGCCGTACCACTCATAATCCCATACCTTCCTTCTCCAGCTATTGCTTGCAGACTAAAATGTTGCAAACTAGTATAGGGACCTAAAAATCTGAAATTAATGAAACATTTTTCATTTACTACATTTCCATACAGTTTACATAAATTATTAAGTATACTTATCAACCTTATGTATTAATATAAAATAAAACAATATACACATTTTAACATTTTCCAAATTAACTGCATACTGATATACATTATAATATTTTCTATGAAATAATAATCTATCTTTTTCATATTGATATAGTTTATGTTGTAAATTATTGTACAAATATGCAAATAATACTGCGACATACTTTGTATTAGAACATGGTATGACATAGTTATGTTTTGCTTCAATTTATCAATTTACGGTTACATTTACATTTTACAATGGCTTACCTTTCGTTTTTCATTAATTAATCCACTTAATTTACAATTTTTGTATGAGTTGCTACAAAATAATTTTCACAAAATGAAAATCGAACTTTGTATTTTAAACTCCTTCTTCGTCTTTTTTCTCTTGTAGTTTTTTATTTCTTTATTATGTGATACCGATAGAAAAAATATGGCAAAATCAAATTACGTATCATATCATGTAGATTACTGATTATTTTTTTAGAACGTTAAAACAAAACTTTTTATTTAACTATTTTAGGTTATATTTTACAAAAATTAATACTCTATTCTCTAACAATATAAGGTGCCTATAAAATATATTACTAAAATATAAAAGTAGTTTATATTCTCTATGGTCTTTTTTATCAGCCAATCACAGTCGACCTTGCACAGATTATCTGATTGGGTACAGTTGCTACGTTTAAATTTGGAACCCAAATTTTTTTTTGTTCGGGAATTTCGTCCACCTGAATTCAGAAGATAGAAGTCAGCTGCAAATTAACTTTTGTAATGAATAATACTCACATCTTTCGAATATATTAAGTAGATCAGTATTATTTCATCTAATAACTTATCCACTAACTGTTTTTCAGTACTTTTACATATCAGTGGTAGGACAGGCTAAAAAACCTCTAAATGGGAGAAAAGGTTATTTATTATGAATGTACAAAAATATGTAATAGATTGTTATTTATACAATAACACGAATAACATACACAATGTGTATCATAAAAAATAATTCTAAAAAATTAGCAAGTTTCTTCATTTTTTCTTTTCATATTTTGCAAAACCATGGCGCATGCGATGACTATGGCGACAAAAAGATGTTTTATTTTGGTTACACCGCAACCTGATAATAAATACTCTATTTTTATTGTAACGTAAATGCTCCTCAATATTAATTCCATTATTATTTACGTCGTATAAAAACCACAAACTTTTATTTTTACGATCAAAGCACAAAGTTTCCCACTACTGAAAAATTCTAATGACTGGTATTTTACCCTATATTTATTATCAAATAAAACGATTTTTTACCTTAAATGTACAATTTTATCACAGAGATTTCAATCTTATTAGATTGATATAAAGCTTATTTTAGAGTAAATAAGTAAGACTTAAAGTTCACAGATATAAAATATTTCCTTACGTTTTGTTGTCGCGGGAATGACGCGGATATTTTCAATACTTTCTCGTCATCCAAGTTCCAACCTCGAAACTCGACAAACGTCAAATTTGCGTCAAATCACCAATATTTCTCAGCTGAGGAAAGGTGACTGACTGCTTGACGTTGTGTAGCTTGCTCCGTTGTTCATAATTCATATTCATGAAACTCAATAAATTAATAATAATAAACTATCGAGTGATTTAGAAACATACAGAAAGTTTGAAAATGAGTGAATTGAGCCAGGAAGAGGTAGGTTTAACTTTGATATTGAGACTTGGCGTAGTTCGTTTGGCCAATCTAATTTCGTAACAAAACAAAGCATCGATGCCGTTGTGATAAACTTTGATTAATTGAACGTAGTAGTTAGGTACGTGTTATGCTGATGAACCGTCGCGTTTCAGATAAGAAGACGTCGTCTGGCACGACTCGCCGCGCTAGGAGGCAACAGTCCAGCCCCGACCAGCCCTCCTGTCACCCCCGGAGCCTCGATACCTTCGGACATTCTCAGTCCCCAAGCACCGTTGAGACTGTCGCCCGCGCCCGCGCCACGAGGTTCGACAGAAACCTCCGAAAACCAGAACAAAGACAGTTTTAGTGAAAACAAAAACGATGTTGTTAGTGATGAAACGAAAATTCCAGATGGCATTATAGTGACTGAAAAAACGGACAACGGTAATTTGCTTGATGAAATGCCCGACACCAAAATGACGGACTTATCACAAAGTAGACAATACAATAGTTTTGATTCAATGGGGGAGGACACATTGTTAACGTGCAATAGTGTGAGGGGGCTACAGACGGGGGTTGTAGGTTCTGAAGGAGTGTCCACAAGGGAAGACAGCACTTCTCGATCAATATCCCCTCCACAGTTCGTGGAACCTTCCCCTGTGCAGGTGCGGCCAGCGTCATCACCGAGCTGCTCGAGGCGATCATTGTCTATGGAGGTAGATGATGTTTCAGAAAGAAATTCACAGTCAGACCCACAGCAAGAACCTATGGAGGTAAGTGGTAATTGTTCTATATAATATAAGCCATTGTGTTGTCTTTTGTTTCTTTTTTTTGAAGCTGAAGGTTACTTATTATTTTTTACATTAGGTTAGATAATCCATGAAGTTAAACTATGAAATAATAATTATACTGGAGTTTTTTCATTTATTACATAATATTATTTATCAGTATTGTTATTATTATTTTATGTTAAATACTTTGTAGATCGAAGATAGTGATTTGTCACAATCACCAGCAAGGAAAATTCTACGGTCAAGAACTGTTAGTTGCACCGAGCTAACGGAAGAGCAGTTGAGGAACATAGTTGCCAAAATATTATTAGTGTCCTGGTCAGACGAGAGTGCCGGTATGTGTGCTAGTTTAAGAGTCCGTATACGAAATTTTGCCGATTTCGCTCATTTAACAGACGTGATTTAACAGTTAAAATACAGTATTTCTATAAGTTTTAATGCACAACATGTAAGATCATTTCAATTATAATATAGTGTTGGAGCTAGATTTTTTATTTTTTTTTAGTTTCTTTAAATAAGCCAACTCAAACCCGCGACAGTTTTGTGATTTTTGCTGTAAAAGGTTTAGAATATCACCTTTTTATGGATTGTATTGACGTCTTAACGGTATGAAAAAAATACAATGTACTGTTGAGAAAGTCGTCTATAAAGTGTTGGAATTACTTTTTACCACTTTAATATAAAAAACCCTTTAAAAACAGAAAACCTCTATCTGCCCGCTAACTTGGTGATCCTTTTTCACCTGGCATATGAAAGACGGGCGTGAGTGTGAAGAGAGCAGTAGAAAAGAGAGGATGGGCTCATATTATGTTGCAGTCGTAAATTAAGTTGTAAATTTTTATGTTTAAAAAAGTATGTCAATGACAATTTTGCTTAGCAAGTCACATTTGAAAAATGTGTATACACATTGCTTTAATGAGTATTTATTTTCAGGTGGTATTTTTGTACCATCAGTAGCTGCCTCACTTTTAGACAACCCTGATTTAAGTCTACAAGCTCTCGCATCGGAGTCAATAATGGACATTATAAGCCAAATCATTGATGGATCAGATCCACTTAATCAAAAACTAATGGCTATATCGGAAATGACGAAACAACCAAATGAAGAAGGAGGGGACGATATATTGACTACAGGTTTCCTTGGCTCAGAATCTGACCAAGAGAAATCTGACTGCCCCACACCATTACTACCATTATCCCAAAAAATATCAACACAATCTCTCCTTGTTAGTTATTTACTCAAATTCTACAACAACATCAAACTCTATGAAAAGGACCATCCAAAGAAGAGTTCGGAACCACCTTTGGCTGATCTCCTTCAGACATTAAGAACTTTACTCGTAAATCATTTAGTGTTAGTGTTGAGAAATAAATATGACATTGAAAAGTGTAAAAAGTCATCGCTGTTACCGTATCTACTGAACGGTAATGCCCCCAACGGACTAATTCCTGAGGTGATGTTGGCAACATACACAGACCAGGAGGCATTTGATGAGGTAAGTGGAATGATGAATATTAATAAAGACTTATTTATGTTAATAATTAATACAGAAAATTATTGTCAGCCTATTTTTGGAATACAATTATAGGGGTCAATACATTGTGTGCAGTTTCTCTATTACATACTAAAAGTTTCTGCTAAAAATATTATTATAGTCAACTATTGTAAACTTATTAACACAGACCACATAGCGAATGCAGCCTGAGTACAGCTAAGGGCCTACTTTGGTCTACCTTAGTAAGTTTTTGTTCCTGCTCAGTGCTACCAGAAAAATTTGTATGGCTTCTCTATTCCTTTTGGCCCAAGTGTAGATTTATCCCAAAACTGACCAACAGGTCAAAAATTGACTATCTAGGGGCCCACTAACAAGTGGGCCCCTAGATAGTCAATTTTTGTGTGGAATATCACATAATCTGCAATATTATTGACTGTCTAGGATTGATATTCTTCGATCGCGGATTCTTGGAAATCTATTTTTATCGCGGCCGCTCATTGTTAGCATTTGGGCCGCTTGGGAGTTGATAGGTTAAACGCGCCCGTCTGTCAAATTAATTGTTCAATAATATTGTACATTAAAATTGATTGTCTAGGGGCCCACTTAGGCAGGTACTAGAAAAAATTTGTATAGTTTCTGTATCATATCCAAATGGCATTACTGTTCAAATGTGTATTCCTAACTCTTGTCTCTTAGGTATTTGTGCCGTTGCTAATGGGTGTACGTGAGGAGATGCGTCGTTGCGTTTCACCCGCAGCGGGGTGCGGGCACGGTGCGGCGTTGCGTGCGCTCGATGCGTTGTGTGCGTTACGCGCGCCGCAGCGCACCGCCCGCCCCGTGTGCTCGTTGCTAGCTCGGCTGCCCTCGCTCTGTCCCGCGCCCGTCACCACTGCGCCCGGTCGCGAGATCGCGCGAGTCAGCTTCATGGGACCCTTCTTTGCTGTGAGTTATTTATCTAAGTTCAATATTTTTTGTCTTGTTTTAGTAATGTTTAGCTTTATTTACAATGGGAAATTTTGGAATTGAAATGTTTTTGCTGCTAAAGGTAGTAGTAGTGACTAGTGTCAAGTCAAAAGGTTGTCCATACCAAGAAGAAAGACATCAAACACCAGTAGGCAATGGGAAATATCAAATAACATTAGAAACAGGGTAGTGGATATCATTAATCATCAGATCATTATCTTAAAGGAATTAAGACAATTATTTTTGACACACTCAGTAAATATGTACGTTGTTTATAGAAACTCACGCCAATATAACTGCGCAGTCCAGTCAGTGAGTCAGTGAGATACCTTAAATTTCATTTTTCTCCCCTAGATATCATTATTTGCCGAGGAGAACCCGCGGTTCGCGGAGCGCATGTTCGGCGGTGCAACGGACCAGTCGCTCGTGTTCGCGTTGCAGTGCGAGCTGGAGGCGGGCCGCAACACGTTACACCGCGTGTGTCACAACGTGCTGCTATGTCCGGACGCGAGAGAGAAGTTCCTCGACTATCTAGCCGCGCTGCTCACACGCAACGAGCGTCGAGCGCAGATGCACACAGATGAACGGTCGCTAGCAGGTACGCACACATACGTAGTACGTACGCACGTATACGCAAATGTAAACGCACAATTACACGAAAAAAATGGGAATCGCAACACGCTGAATCGCGTGTGCCACGTGTTGTTGGGCCCCGACGCGATATAAAAGACTTCATACGTAGTCCGTACCTACGCAGTTACGTATACTTACACACTTATACGCAAACGCATACAGATATACATATGCAAAAAAATGTGAATGCACACGCACAAGTACGCATCGCACACGTACGTATTTACAATCTACAAATAAATAACTAATGTTTGTAGTTGTAGTACCTAGATAATGTTATAGTATTGTAAAATTCGTCCATGTTTTATAAACAAAGTAAATTAAACGATACAATAATACATTTACATTTTACACTATTTACAAAAGTTGCCAACGATACCGATGAAGATTCAATATATTCCGTCTAATGGGAATGTTTACATAACATTAGCGTTTTTATAATGATCGCCTAGCTTTTAGATAAATATTTAATGAGCAGCCGAAATAGATACTGCTGCGATGTCTTTCACCTCGACCGGTGAATATTGGCGATAATCCAAACGTTCTTCCCAAGATCCCATCTATTGCTGGTTCCAGGAAACTAGACGAATAAAAAAAAAAGTTCATCATCCTTTTTAAAAAGTTTCAATGTCAAATTGCGAGCGAAAAGGCGTGTTTGATGATACACGTGTTATTTTTATTTGGTTTTAGAAATATTGTGCGTTCGCAATTATTTTATACTGCATGACTGGTGAGACATGTTCAATACTCGAGGACGTAATATTTGGCTGTTATATTAGATGAAAAATAATAATATAAAAAAATTACATCAATTAATCACTGAGTAAATGTATAAAGTTAAATAATAAATTTATTCATCCAACGCATGGACACCGCGCGCGGGAAGGGTAGCGGCGCGGCGTGGTGTTTCTTTGGTGGCGCATGCCGCCGCGCCCCCGGCCGCGTAGTATGCCAACATGCCTAGCTTACTTAGTGTCCATAATTCATTTATTTTTGGGAAATTCGGAAAAAATTATGTACCTAATTTTATTACATTATTATTATAATGAGAATCGCGTACCGAGTGCTCTCCTTAAGTATTGAACATGTCTCACCAGTCATTTTTAACCGACTTCCAAAAAACGAGGAGGTTAGGTTAGGTTAGGTTAGCTTTGTATATAGGCCCGTATTCACTTTCATTAGTAATAAGTGCAAGTGATTAGGGCAGGTGATTAGTTATTAGGAAAAAGTAAGGGCCTGTATTCACTTTGATTAGTGCAAGTGCAAGTGACTGGTAATTGAGGCAGTGGAGTGCAGGTGTGTAGTGCAAGTAGTGTCCAATTCTTGTTTAGTGGCTCTTTAGTAATTTAATTTAGTAAATTCAGTAGTAGCTGTCAACACGAGCGTCCAAGTTTCAAAAATAAAACTGCCATTTTGACATGTCCTTCATTTTTAATATTGGTTTTATTAAAAACGAGCTTTTGCCCGCGGCTTCGCTCGCGTTAAGAAGTATTGTTATATACAAACTTTGATCCCCTATTTTCACCCCTTGGAGGTAGAATTGATCAAAATCCTTTCTGCCTCATGATGATGCCTCATGATCAAAAACCTGCATGCCAAATTTCAGCCCGATCGGTCCAGTGGCTTGGGCTGTGCGTTGATAGATCAACATGTCGGTCAGTCACCTTTGAGTTTTATATATAAAGACCACGAAGTATTTTTATATGTCCTTTCCCAGGACTCAAAATATCTCCATGCCAAATTTCAGCAAAATCGGTTCTGACTTCTGAGGTATAAACGTGAAGAGGTAACAGACAGACAGACATTCGCATTTATAATATTATTAGTAGATTAGTAAGTAATAAGTATGGATTAGTATGGAAGTAATTGAAAGGGTGTCCTTTTGTACTTTTAATAGGTATATTATTTAATAATGATATACTATATCTATGGACGCTTCACACGGCACACCACGTCAGTCTGGCCCATAAAGTTAATATACCTAGCGGAATAATAGTAACAATCTCGAGCTATCAAACGAAACCAAAATTGGTTTTCATCTGTCACGCACTTGCACTCGCAAAAAATAGAACACGCTTTTAATCACGTTACTACGCAGCCGACTAGTCACTTGCACTAATCAGTCGCTGTCCACATTACTTTCTACTAATCACTCATCACCTGTACTAGTCACCTGCACTTAATCACTAATCAAAGTGAATACAGAACTAATCACGTTACTACGCAACCGGCTAATCACTTGCACTAAACAGTCGCTGTCCACACTTACTTTTTCCTAATAACTAATCACTTGCCCTAATCACTTGCACTTATTACTAATGAAAGTGAATACGGGCCATAAGTGTGGACAGCGGCTGTTTAGTGCAAGTGATTAGCCGGCTGCGTAGTAACGTGATTAGTTCTGTATTCACTTTGATTAGTGATTAAGTGCAGGTGACTAGTACAGGTGATGAGTGATTAGTAGAAAGTAAGTGTGGACAGCGACTGATTAGTGCAAGTGACTATTCGGCTGCGTAGTAACGTGATTAAAAGCATGTTCTATTTTTTGCGAGTGCAAGTGCGTGACAGATGAAAACCAATTTTGGTTTCGTTTGACAGCTCGAGATTATTACTATTATTCCCCTAGGTATATTAACTTTATGGGCCAGACTGACGTGGTGTGCCGTGTGAAGCGTCCATAGATATAGTACCTATATCATTATTATATATACCTATTAAAAGTACAAAAGGACACCCTTTCAATTACTTCCATACTAATCCATACTTATTACTTACTAATATACTAATAATATTATAAATGCGAATGTGTGTATGTCTGTCTGTTACCTCTTTACGTTTATACCTCAGAAGTCAGAACAGATTTTGCTGAAATTTGGCATGGAGATACTATAAGTCCTGGGAAAGGACATATAAAAATACTTCATGGTCAAATAGTTTTATAAAACCAATATTAAAAATGAAGGACATGTCAAAATGGCAGTTTTATTTTTGAAACTTGGACGCTCGTGTTGACAGCTACTACTGAATTTACTAAATTAAATTACTAAAGAGCCACTAAACAAGAATTGGACACTACTTGCACTACACACCTGCACTCCACTGCCTCAATTACTAGTCACTTGCACTTGCACTAATCAAAGTGAATACAGGCCTTTAGGCTGTGGATATTTTTATTTTTTTTATTTTTGTATGTTCAACGATTACTCCGCCGTTTGTGAACCGATTTTCGAAATTTTTGTTTTGTTGTATTAGGTTTCACTCCGATTTGGTACCATGTTCACAAAAGTGGTGACATGATGATGGGATCCAGGAGTAATCGAGGGAATTCCTCGAAATTTATATGGAAACATATGGTGATTTTGGTTTTATGTGAAGTGTACTAAGAATATGCTACCAAAAAGTCAAATATTGGGTCAAGGTATACCATGGTTTCGAAGATGCCGAGAGAACTCCTGACTCTTTATAGATACACGTTTGGGAATTTCGGCGTTGTTTTAAGAACAGAAAGCATATGCTACCATGCAATTCAAATTCATCATCATCATCATCGTCATCATCATCATTACCACGTCGTGTTAAGGCCACCAATGTCTCATGGCACAAAATAGATAATAGTACAAGGCATAGGTATGGATACAATAATAATAATTATGTACATAACAACACCAATTATTATCTAAGGCTGTTTAATATACACGGCGGTCGGCGCCGCAGAGGCAACGAGGTCGCCGCGCGGCACGTGCGTAAACATCGTATTCAAGTTCTAACCGGAATGTCAGAGCATGCGGCATGCCGCGCTGCGAGCTTTTTGTACTGCAAAGTTTGCAGCACGTGTTCACTTAGATTTTTTTTAAATGTATTGTTTAAATGTATCTATGTACCTGATATTTGGGCCTTGAGGTATGCCGTATGACTCTTAACAGTCTTAACAAATTGTAATAAGATACGTAGAATATACGCAGTACCACCGACGACCACTTATAAATTCGCGGACTATGACGGAGGTCAACTTAATAACAATTATACGAGATCAATTACCACTCAATATTATGATATTTATGTTGTCAATTCAATGCTCACTGCTCACACCAAGCTCACTGTTGAGTTGTCAGTCGCTTACAAACTTTCAACAACACAATAGAAACCTGTTACAAGTTACAACTACCTATATAAAACTTTTACGTACAAGCGATAGCGCGACACAGGAGCGCCTCAGTGGCATCTAGTGAAGACAACATGAAACTATTTTTTTATACAATTTGAATTGGCACTAACAGTTTACCTACTAGGTAACTAAAAAGAGTGCCAGTTCCAAAAGTTTCAAATTTTCTGTCAAAGAAATAAAGATTCAGCTATATCTGGTACCGACTTCAAAATGATGAAGATTGAGTACAGAAATAGTTGAGGTTTAGCCGAATTCGGGAAAAGGTACTACATATTAGATAGGAAAAATTATTTAATACTTTTTAGTTCATATTATAAGGATGCTATTAATATTGTTTTTACCTTGGAAGTCGGTTTTAATTTTTTGTTAAAAATAATAATTAGGGTTCCGTAGTCAACAAGGAATCCTTATAATTTCGGTCTGTCCGTCCGTCGCTCTGTCTGTCCGCGGTTTTGCTCAGAGACTATAGGACCTACTAAGCTGTAATTTGACATGAATGCACATATTAATGATGCCGACAAAATGGTACATGAAATCTTAAAAAAAAAAATTATGTTACCTTCCCTACAACATCAAGCGGGGATGATTTTTTTTTTCCCTTCCACCCCATCGAGTGGGTCATTGTATACTAGTGTAAAACATGTTATAAATGTACATTCATTGACCATACAAAAATTTCCAAAAACTAGCGGTAAGTACTACGGAACCCTATATTGCGCGTGGCCCGACACGCACTTGGCCGGTTTTTCCAGTTAAAAAGTTGCCTATGTCCTTTCTCAGGCTTTAGACTGTGTTTTAGTGTACAAAATTTCATTATAATCTGTTCAGTAGTTTTGGCGTGAAAGCGAGACAGACAGACAGACAGAGATACTTTCGCATTTATAATATTAGTATAGATTTTAAAATGTCCCTACAGGCTTACCTAAACTTTGAATCGTCAGTGCTTTATATGAAAGCTTCTTTTTCAAACTCAACATCCCCTATTTTAATCTGACAGATCCGATGACATTTCAATAAAAAAAAACTCACCACGTGAGAAATCTGATTTCTATACCATGATAACTAGACAAGTAGACACATGTCGGAAGCCTATACAGTATACAAGCTTAATCTGACACGCTCGAGCTTGTCCCGAAATCCCCTCTTCCCCTCCCCAACCATAAAGTTAATACCTATACCTAGCGGAATAGAGAAACAATCTCGAGCTGTCGAACGCTCGAACTCGAGCAATCATGTAGAGTAAAAACCACAGCTCGGGCTTTCGTCCACATATTCAGCATTACTCGATAGTCTTACAGCTTTCACTCCAAATCGAGCAAAAATTATCGTGTGGACCGCAAAACCCACACGCTTGAGTATGGCTTGAGTAAAGCTCGATGGTCGCGTCTAGTAAGTTCGAAGGAAATTATAAAAAATATATATATTTATTTGATTCCATCGAGCCGGCTCGATGCGAGCCTTCGAGCTGTGAGTTTTGCGGTCCACATGGTAATTTTTACTCGATTTGGAGTAAAAGTATCGAGTAAAACCGTATGTGAGTACTTAGCATAATATGAGTTACCAAGAGGTTTTCTGATGAATCTGTAATAATCTGTGTCTTTATTTAAGAGGTCAATTTTATTCTTAAATATTCTTAATACAGTGCAAGCATTTTTCATTAAGCGCCTAGACTAAAAAGGTCAATGACCGCTACCGCCTCGTTTCGCCGAGTACAATATAGTAAACAATAAACATGTTTTGAAAACACAAGACAAAAAACTGGTATAATTTCATTTTGGTCTCGCTGATGTTTTTTAATAAGAAGTGAAGACTATCATGCGTTGAATGTTGCTCGATAAATTATAAATTAAAGACATTTTCTTTTTATGTGAGTAGGTATAATCTCTCTTTATGACTATATAATAAACAGAAAAAAGAAACTAATCATTGGAGTAACTTTTTCACGTAAGGGCCTAAACACACTAGGCTGAATTACGCCGACGTAATTTACGTGACCGAAATTACGTTCAGCCGAAGCACGTCTGATGCGACACGCTATAAATTACGCGAAGAGCCGAAATTTCGCTGCGTAATTTCCGTTGCGGAACGCGCTTTAAAATTCTCAAAAGTAATGTGTGCGTTAACGCTTTGGAGTTAAGGTTGGATTTGCTGTGTACGGTTTTGATAATTCCGTCGCGTATAGTGTGTTGCTATACATTACCGCCGAATCGCTGCCGAACATTACGCTCGACTCGGCCCGACGGAAATTTGTCTGTCGCGTTCCGTCCGTATTTTGTATGCGTTTGATACCCGGCGTAAACGCGGCGGAATTTACGTCGAGTCGGCGTAATTCAGCCTAGTGTGTTTAGACTAAGATTTTCCGTCAAATATTATTCGCATGGCCTATCCTAAGTTTTGAAATCTTTGGCGTAAATAGTGTACGTAACATATTACATTGCTTCATTAATTGGGCGACCTTTTATATGTAACATGACCCACTTGCGATTATGAACCAATGTAAGATGAACTACACTTATGTAACGACATTGATCGCTACACTACTTGTTACATGAGACTGAGAGAAATCGCCCATGTTATGTAAAAAAACTGTAAGTATTGAACTTATACATTTTTTTTCAAGCGTTTAGGCACGCTTTCGGTCAGGGTTACTCGTGGACAAAGGTCAGATCACACCGAAACGAAATGAGACGCGACTTGACCATGTAAATTTTATTTTTATCACTAATATCAAATATGCTGCGAATAATAAAAACTAAGGAAGAGTAACTATGCCAAAAAATTTGTTCCGATTCCACAAAATGTGAACCGAATACATGCATACTTTATGCAAAAAGAGACCCGAATTCATGCAAGAATTTTGTGTAATTAATATAGAAGTGACAATCATTGTCAACGGCTTTATTTTGTCAATTTGAATGTAGTGTTTCGTAGCTATTGCCATATTATTTAAGTGTGCGAAAAGAACCTCGAGAACCAAATTCAAAACGATTGAAGTATGGCAGTTATGTTTCCTTAGTTTTTATTATTAGTAGCTAATATGCATATTCTCGTAGCCTATCGTTTTGGTGTGAATAGACAATAAATTATTTATGAATGATATTTTGAGGAACTGTTATGAATAACCCAGATTAACATAAGTGGGCCTAAGTTGTAAAGACCTACAAAATAATGGTGTTGTACGTTAACCTCAAAAAAATACGTGTAGCACTCGGGAACTGCCGCAATTAAAAGCTGTTGCACATGATATCACGGATGCCCGGATGGAGCATTACACTATAAAGAGGTGAAGCATACAGGGTACGACAATTTTGTTTATTGTACACGTGACCGACACTCACACACGCACTAGGTACTACAACCTGCCATAACTATGCTTCACTCGGGATTAGACAAGGTTACGTCCGTATTTTTTTAGAGTCCGTGTATGACATATAATTTTTTATCAACTTATGCAATTATTAATACCTATTTATTTATTTTCGTTACGGAATTTCTCGATTCGGCCGCCGCGCTCAAAGCCCGCGATAAAAGCTATCTTAATTCTTAACCCATCAAGCCCCGTAAGGCCCATATGGGCCGCGATAACAAAAGATTTCCAGGAATTGGCGATCGACGGAAAATGAAACAAGATGTTATGCAACTTTTATATTTCCCTAAACAACTTTTATATTTCCCTAAAGTCTTATTTGATACAAGGATTAAAGTTTTTCAGGCGCTAAGAGGTCAGTTATTTTAACTAGTGCTTTTTGGAAGATAAATCAAAACAGCATTTTGATTTATCGTCCAAAAAGCACTACGAGTAGTTAAAATAATTGGCAGAATTTATGTTTGCTGTCAAAAAAGAAGGAAATTAAAAATAAATGTTCGCAGGCGATGGCTTCATGCTGAACGTGTGTTCGGTACTCCAACTGCTGTCGGTCCGGATCAGGATGGACCGCGTATGGCCCCTCTACACGTTCCAACCGGGCACGTGGATCAACATCCGCGATGACACGCGTCTGTATTACACTGCTACTGAGGCGCAGGCGTGGTTGGATGCCCTGTGTAAGTAGTGAGAGAGAGATAGAAGACGTAGCTTATAGTAAAACATGAGATAGACGCAATGACATTGCTTTATACTAGGCGCAATCGTGGTCGGATACGCTGAGTGAATGAGAGAGAGAGAACTATAATATCTTTAGCTTTTGTAGTTTATCTGCCTATACACATATTATTATGTATTCATAGCTTTCACACATGATCCTCATCTAGATAAAATTTTATTGCTGACGACAAGCCCCCCGTAAACTCTTAACGATGTTAATGTCGTGTCAGACATATGACAGCTATATCGCGACATGTGAAAGCCAATTCTCTCTAATTTTGTGTAACTCCGTGCTTCTCGGCGGGTTCGTTTAGAAGAAATATGCTATGAAATGGAACAATCTTATTTATACTACAGGCGCGCAACCGGATCACAAGTGGCCGGAAGCGAAGTTCCAGACAGTGTGCTGGTTCCTCACGCTGCACATGCACCATGTAGCGCTCATACCCGCGCTGCAGACACACCAGCGACGGATCCGGTATGTTAGAGATCATTTGACTTACAATGATTATAATTGAGGATGTAAAATGTTTATATGATTTTAATTATTGCCTCCTTTTTTATTGTAATATTGACATTCACCTTTTAGAGCTTTCCGCGACCTCCAGAAGGTTATAGAGGAGTTGATGGCGGCGGAACCGCAGTGGCGCAACACCGTGTCCGCGCTCCGCAACCGCGAGCTGCTGCGGCGCTGGCGGCGGCAGATCAAGCGGTTACACAGGTACTGTGACGTCACCACACTCCACAGTATAGCAATATCCCTACAGTAACGAAACGCCGTTGATGTCGCACGATACCGCCACCGGTGTAGGTACCGAGCAGATATGCCAGGGTTGCCACGAAACGGGAAATAAAATAAAAATTAAATATTGTGCTTGTAACGTTATCATTTAATCTGTTTCATCGTAGTTTTGTTATTCGTAGGTTTAATCGATATTTACGTGAAACTTTATTTTTAAATCATTTCAATTCTCTACTAGATGATACCCGCAACTTCGTTGTGCCAAAACTCGTTTATCGTGCGAGAACCGTACATTTTTCCAAGACAAAGTGTCCTATGTCCTTTCCCGGGACTCAAAGTATCTCCATTCCAAATTTCAGCAAAATCGGTCCAGCGGTTTGGGCGTGAAGAGGTAACAGACAGATAGACACACTTTCGCATTTATAATATTAGTATGGATTTAAAAGTTTCATTAACCCATCAAGCCCCATAAGCTCACCGGTGAGCAAGACACAATAGAATAACAATAGATTTCCAAGAATCCACGATCGAAGGATTAAAATAACGAAGACGCATTCGAATATTTTATTATTTATAGGAATATATAAAGTATCCAACAATTAATCATTTAACAATTGGTAGGTACGGTAGGCCACACGTCAGGTGTAACAGAAGCACTTCAAAACTCGCTCTTATTACGTGCGCGGTAAGGGCGGTCCAAAGGTCAAAATGTTACACTAAGTGTAACATTTTTTGATGCATGGCCCTGTGTACCTAGCTAGGTGGGTACTAATTAGTATGTAACAGGGTATTTGACAGATTCTCCACGACTTGACAGAACTCTCCATGTTACACTTCTTACAACACGTAAACAATAAAACAGATATGCAAATAAATGCCGCCAAGGCCAACACAATATTAGTGTGAACTGTGAGCCGATATAAATTATGAAAATTTAAATCCTTTTTCTTTTTTTAATCAGATTTACATCCGGTACACTGAATTATTTATTATATTATCCCATTGTTTATAAGATAAGTTATCGTTTTACAACACAAAACTCGTAGACAACGCGCCAACGTCACCCCTGCGCGGGCAGGTACACAAACTCCGCGAGTTTGTGTACGCGGGCCCGCGCCGCCCGCTTCCCCGCGGGTACCCCTCCGTTGCTCTGCGCAAGTACATTCGTTTCACTACTGTAGGTATATTGCTATACCGTGACGTCACAGTGTGATAATATGGCGTCACAACGATGAAAAATAGCCGTTACACGATTGGTTATGCGATTGTGTTGTATATCTTCTTCGAAGGCTACTCAATTATTATTTTTTTGCAATAAAATACTCTACAAAAATTAGTGCACATGTTACCAAAATTTTGACGATGGTGCTCCATAGTAATGTCTTATTGTCTACACTCTACAATTAAACATATTTTTTTTTCTACATTTTCAGGTCGAAACAATGTGCCGAAGCGGCCCTCCTAGACCCCGAGCTAATGCGTCGCGCACTGTCGTTCTACGCGGGCGTGTGCGGGCTGCTGACGGCGCGGCTGACGGCGGCCACTGACCCCGACCTGCCACCGCACAGCCCCGCCCACGCCTTCCGCGCCACGCCCGAGTGGTACGTCGAGGACGTCGCCGAGTTCATGCTGTTCGCCGTGCAGTGAGTATATTTATATAGCTATAGTTTGGTTATGGAGCAAGTAGAAAATATAATCATGTATCTTGGTTTTTGGAACGAAGTCCCTGCACGTTGCGAAACTTTTTTATTAGCACCTGTATAGTAGGGGCAGAGGGCGTTGATAGTATTCCTAAGCGTTAACTAGATGGCGTTTTTGAGAATAATCAGTGACGTCTACCGGACGTTTATAACTTCGTTCCATCCGGGTGTCCCTTGACAAATCTCAAGTTTTTCTTACGCACTTGAAAAAAATACTTTTTGCAGAAATTACGATTTTAGGGTGAAATGCAGAATAGATGTACCGTAACGAAATTGTAAGTAAACTGACGTGTAAAAATCCGTAACGAAATTGTATCGAAATTCGAAACTGATAAGTAAGGCGTAGACCACATGTCCTATATATACAAATTAAAATCATTTCATAAAATGGATTACCTATGTCCTATAAGATAAACATTTCGAAATGAAATGTTAGACATATGCAGTGCAGTATTACATTATATTTTTCTTATATTTTAAGACTCATGCTAGTTATTTTATGTATTGATTTCAGAATGCAATAAACTATATTGTATTATATAGGTTTAAAAAAAATTTTTTTTTTAAATCTGTCGTACTAATAAAGTAAAACAATTTTTTAAATAATTGTTTTAAGTAAAATGTAATAAAAATCAACAAAATAACAAAAAGTATAATTCCTAATCATAGCTCTAATGGGTTTTTTTTTAAATGACCATTGTTAAACAAAGTAAACATTTCTTCATAAAAATAATTCATATTATTTTGCTTCATTTTACTTTTCTCTTCAAACTTTTCTGGATTATTTTGTTTCAGGCGTTCTCTATACCTCTTCTGCCTTTCGGCATTAGACAGCGGCACCATCTGTTAATTAGGATAGCTAAAATTAGCATTCTCTAAAATGTATCTTTAACAAATAAATAAACTTAAAATAATAAAAAGGTCAAATGACGTTAACTTTGCGTATGATTAGTGTAACTTTTTTCGATGACTGCATAAAGCTTAAAAAACGATGACTGTGGGTCTGTCTGACCCTTATGAACTAGGCCTTAGGTTCTCAGTTCAGTAACGTAACATAAGAATAACAAAACTGAGTTACGAAACGCAACGAAATTGAGTAACGAAACGCAACGAAACTGATAACAAAATCTGAGAAAATCTAACTTCAAAATAATCTCGTGTTGATACCACTCACGAAATCGAGAGTTAATCGTGTTCGAAAGCACATTTATCTTACTTCCAAAATAAATTATTAAAGGACAGTTAAATAAACTTACCAATAATGACACAGATGAGCGTAAGTAAGACTGATAATTTTTTTGCACAAAAATCGGCACTGCGTAAAATTCGTGAATATTGCAAAGCAAAACGGCTGTACATTGAAGTCTGTTTGATACTGACATACGACTATCAGTGTTCACAATTTTGAAGCGGCATTTAACCAGAATAATGTATATTTTCAGCATAAACGTCGTTACTCAACCTGATGTTACGAAACTAAAAAAATATGATGGTAGATTTAAAATATGTCGAATTCATAATAAATTCATAATAACTGAAATGAAACCTATTACAATGTAATGTAAGGGTATTTTACCATAAAGTTTTATGGAATACAAAGAAATAGATATATTTATTAAATATATTTTATTATTTTTCAATCTCCAGCTAATGGTCGGACATAGACAAGGTACATTCATTCTACATTTCACCCTTTATCGTGCAACCGTAAAAACATAGCTTGTTTAACTTAAAAGGACGAGACCCGCTCTCGAATTTATAGTAAAATGTTTACCATTTATGTCAACTAGTGAAGTGAGGTGTGTCAGTTTAAGTTAAGCGAGTTCTACTAATATATTAAAGAGCGAGTAAAAGAGATAAATAACGATTTGTAAATAGACATTGAAACTGTACCGTACACGCAAATGCGTACATATGCAAGCACGTTGCGTGCGTGCGTTAAGGCTGATTTACATTGATACAGTAGCTGGCGCTAGCATCACTGGATTCCGTCGCTGGATCAGCACTGTATCAATGTAAACATGTTTCAATCTAGCATCCAGTGATGCTAGCACCAGCTACTGTATCAATGTAAATCAGCCTTTAGAGTGAATTTGACAATAAGTTATTGTAACATAATTTTCAGATACGTGCCCCAAATAGTGATGTACAACATCGAAGATCCGGTTATCACGTGGCTGTTAACAGCCATCTGCAACTCCCATCTCATTAAGAACCCCTACTTAGTGGCCAAGATTGTGGAAGTGTTATTCGTGATCAACCTGTCCCAGCCAATGAAGCTAAAGAATGTCTACGAGAAGTTTATGGACCATCCGATGTCCCAAACGGCTCTGCCCAGTGCGCTGATGAAGTTCTATACGGATATAGAAACGACTGGACAGAGCACGGAGTTCTATGACAAGTTTACTATACGATTCCACATCAGCATCATATTGAAGGGCATGTGGGAGAGGCCGATACATAAACAGGTATTTGTGCTGTCAATGTTTTTGACAAGTTATTTTTAGGGTCAATTCAGACCGCAACGCGACGCGTAGCGCGTAGCTGCTGTGAAATGCATTCCTATAATATTATATGGAATCGCACAATCTCACACAATCGAAGTCTGTCATTTCAATACAAATTTTAAAATGCATCTCACGGTAGCTAGTAGCTACCCGTCGCGTTGCAGTCTGAATTGACCCTTAGTAAAAACCCTTCAGTAAAAAATATGGGATTTCGCTACTTCTATTTCGATTAATGCTTTTTGTGTCCACATAAGATATCGCTAACTAATTTATGTGTTGACTTTTAATATGTCGCTAAGCTAAGCTATTGAACAGGCAAGCATACACCAAAAGAAAGGCTTAGGGTCCAAACACACTAGGCTGAATTACGCCGGCGTAATTTACGTGGCCGAAATTACGTTCAGCCGCTTAAGTCTGATGCGTCACACTAATAAATTACGCGAAGAGCCGAAATTTCGCGGCGTAATTTCCGTTGCGGAACGCGCGCGTAAGTGAGTATTTAAAATTCTCAGATGTAATGTGTGCGTTAACGCTTTGGAGTTAAGGATGGATAATGGATTTGCTACGTTCGGTTTTGATAATTCCGTCGCGTATAATGTGTTGCTATACAAAACATTACCGCCGAATCGCTGCCGAACATTACGCTCGATTCGGCTCGACGAAAATTCGGCTCGCGACGGAATTTCGGTATAGTGTGTCGTTTGTCGCGTTCCGTCCGTATTTTGTATGCGTTTGATACGCGGCGGAATTTACGTCGGCGTAATTCAGCCTAGTGTCTTTATAGACACTTAGTGATAAATAACACATAAAACACAGTTATTAGACCCCGCTATTTGATTAAATTTAAAAAGAGCAAAAATGTCTGACTTCAATATCATTGTGGCTTGTAATGAACGTACTTTTTTATTTCAGGCGATCGTAAAAGAGTCCCGCTCCGGACGGCAGTTCGTCAAGTTTATCAACATGCTGATGAATGACACTACATTCCTACTCGACGAGTGTCTCACGGTAAGTACTATCGAGGAAGTTGATGTCAATACTTAGATATGGCATACGCCATCAAAATGTGTATCGGGAAAATATTGTCGTCCTTTTTTGTCTTACAGTAATAGCATATACTACTTTCTCTTTCGCTCATTATATATCACTTCGCTTTGATTTTTTTTTCTTAAAATGGAAGACAATAATTTGAATAATTAAATAAAATATTAAATATTAGTATAATTACGTGTGAAATGTTACACCCTTGGCTTTATTTGTATTCCTCGTGTTGTTACTGCTCTGTCGGAACTCGGAAGGCACACGACGGCATTCTTGGGCGAAATGTAGCGTAAAACAACGCGGTAATCAATTAATTAAACACGTCCGACTGTCACCCCATTCTAAGGCACACTGCTCTCAGATGAGTGAGCTTACTCATTTCGAGGGTGACACATTTTCGCGCTGACGATTGTATGGAATGCCTCTTCTAAAGGTTATAATTCTATGAACAAAAACTGTCCTTTGTCCTTTACCATGTCTCAAAGTATATAGTGACTTAACAGTCAGACAGAAACACATTGGCATTTATAATATTAGTGAGGATGACAGGATAGCTTGAATATGAAACAGTTGTTACATGAGCCCCACATTAAGATTTAAACCACATGCAAAATAATCCATGGTCCTACATGGATTATTTTGCATGTGGTCAAAATAAAGGATAAGATAAAAGCATCACGTTCTGACAATAGACCCATCGACACATTTTGAAACCTGTCAGAGTTTTTTTTTTTTCATTATTTTTTTCTATGTTTACAGTACTTGAAGCGTATCCACGAGGCTCAAGAGGCGGAGGCGAGCGGTGCGTCGGGCGTGGAGGCGCGAGCTCGGGCGCTGGCGCAGGACGAACGACAGTGCCGCTCCTATCTCACTCTGGCTAGGTTAGACCATAGACAATTTTATTTACTTTTGTCTACGAATAATAACAACTAAGGAAGAGTAACTGTGCCAAAAATTTTGCCCGCGAGTCTACAAAATGTGACCCGAATACATGCATACTTTATTCTTGTATTCACAATTTTGTGTTTTTATACAAGTGACAATTATTGTCAACGGCTTTTTTGAGTGTTAGTATTTCGTAGTGTCATATTTTAGTGTTTGAAAAAGAATCAAATTCAAAACGGTTGAAGTATGGGTGTTACGTTTCCTTAGTTTTTATTATTCGTAGACTTTTGTGTATTTAAGTGGTAGGCAGCATCTGGACTTGAATGTGTATTGATAATGAAATAATTTTAGTGACACTGGTATATGACTCAAATCAATACGACAATAACTATTGCTTCCCTCTTACAAAAAATGCCTCCCACGTACAAAAATAGTCTGTAGCAAAGAAAAGGCTGCTTACTGCCTATGTCTTATCAAACATACCATCGAGGAAATTGATTCCTAGGCAGTTGACAGACCAAGTCCAAAGTCATTTCAATTTAAGTGAGATCTGTCGGCTGCGTTTGACGTAACGCGACTATAGATCAGTTAACTAAAGCTGACACATTCACAGTGCTCCCACAATTGTTTAAAAATATAACATGTTTGCATCATGATAAAAATTATCGTATAATCTGCGTACGATAATAATATGCTATCGTACATCGTACGTACGCACAAAATTATCGTATGTGTACGATAATTATCGTACGGTTCCGAACGCTGGCCGCGCGCCGATCACACGTTACCGACTTGTAACATCACGCTGTATTTATAAACAGTAGCATAAGAAAAACAATAACTGTCCCCTTCACGCTCATAAGATAGACTGCGCGCGAGAGAGACGGGCAGATTTTTTATGATGCGTATGCAGTACGAAGTCACGCCACGCGCTTATTCACAGACATTACACAAGCGCAATGTTTAAATGTGTTGATCGTGCTAGCTCTTGTTAACTGACCTGTACGTAGGTACCCCTTCTGCCTAGGAATCAACTTCTCTGATAAATAATAACAACAGAATAAATACAATCGTTATATTTGTCAACCCCAGGGAGACGGTGGACATGTTGGAGTACCTGACAGCGGACATCAAGGAGCCGTTCCTGCGTGCCGAGCTGGTGGACCGCCTCGCCTCCATGCTCAACTTCAACCTGCAGCAGCTGTGTGGACCCAAGTGCAATAACCTCAAGGTGAGTTAGGGGCCGTCTATTAATCACGTGATGCTTTTTTAGCTTTTGGGAGGGGGAGGGGTTAGTTTAAACTCTCCATTGGTGATAAATTGATAATTAATGTGATATAAAAAATTATTAACAAATTGAGGTGTTGTTTTATAAATATGAAACACTAGCTTATATTTTATTGACTTAAACTTTAAATTGCAAATTGGTAACGCTACTTTTCTTATTGGCATATAAAAAACAATTAAAAAAAACAGACAAAAAAGATTTCCGATTGCTTTAAACGGCATGGTCGAGCTATGTTGTTGTTTTTTCTTCAATGTAGCTTTAACCATGAGTAATGACGTTTCCGCAGGTCCGTCGGCCGGAGAAGTACGGCTGGGAGCCGCGGCGGCTGCTGAGCCAGCTGGTGGACATCTACCTGCACCTCGACGAGCCCGCCTTCCACGCCGCGCTCGCCGCCGACGAGGTAGGCGTGGCCAAGTGACGTACGCGACGCCAAGTGACGTACGCGACGCCAAGTGGCGTACGCGACGCCGAGTGGCGTACGCGACGTCGAGTGGCATACGCGACGCCATTCTACGTCCCCTTTCTGCGTTTATTGTAACTTGTTTAATCGTTGTCAAACATCTAAATAGTAAATAGTATTGGTAAATACATCAAACGTTTTGTCCAATCAGATTTTGTTTGACGTTGGGTTTTCGATTTGATAAACCGATTCGGTTCGGATAAATTCGGTTAAATCAAAATCCCGTAATAATTTTGATTTAACCGGAGTAATCATATTATTTATAAATATTTATCTATCACTCATAGTTCCGAAGCGGAATAAACCTACAACCATAACATTATAAGTGCCGGTTTTAGCACTACCAGCGCTCTGGGCGAAATTTCTTCGGCGCCCAGGGTGCTGGCCTGCGGCGCCCCTTTTGTTTGCTTTCGACGCCCCTTTTTATCCGGCGCCCCGGGCGGTCGCCCTCCTCTAAGGGCCAGGAGGCCTACTACGAAACTGTTTTGAGACTCAAACAATCGAATGAGAATGCCGCGTCCTGCTCTAACAACGTCATTTCACGTTTGTCAGAGTAAGACGCGGCATTCTCGTACGATTGTTTGAGTCTCAAAACGGTTTCGTGGTACGGCCCCTGGCCACAACACTGCGTTGCGGCGTCGCATCAAATAAATTTACGACGCCGCGGAACGCATCGTAAAAATTTCCGATGTAAAAAGTGCTATGCTATATGAAATTTTTACATTGCGACATCGCATCTCATTTATGTGCGATGTGGTTTTTGCGATACGACGCCGCAACGCAGTGTTGTGGCCTGGCCCTAACGCCGATACTGCATAACGTTACAGAGATCATTCCGCAAGGAGTTGTTTGAGGAGGCGGCGGTGCGGCTCGCGCGCTCCTGCATCAAGACGCCCTTCGAGATCGAGCAGTTCCGGGCGCTCGCTAACAACGCATATCAGATCGCTAGTGAGTATATAGTCTAGTTTCTTTAAGAGTAACTACAGCTATAGTCTACTTGCGTTGAGATCATCTTAACGCAAGTTTTCGTGCGTGAAAATTGGCCAATTGGTGAATATGAACGTAACTAGTGAGAGTATCTTCAGTACTTACATTTCTGAAATGTCATTGTTGCGTCTTATCTGGAATCTGGATGCACAATTTCCTCTGCCACCGTATTAGTCTATACTAAAACGCCTGATAGACGTACGAACTTAAAGCACGCGGGTTTTAAGTTCGCGAACTTCGGCTCGCGTCGGTGACACACGAGAATCGCTCACACTGGATTACCGTGCCCCAGGCTCGCGGCTCTTTGCTGACACACAGGCGACTAAGATCGTCGAGCCATAAGTCCGCGTATTTACTCGCACGTCAGTCACCCCTTTTACTAAATATAATTATTATTTCAGTATCGAACCAGCAGAAGAGCGACGAGTACGCGGACGCGCCGGAGGAGTTCCGCGACCCGCTCATGGACACGCTCATGACGGACCCCGTGCTGCTGCCCTCCGGCAAGGTGAGACACGCACGCACGGACAACGCATGCACGCACACACACACGCGCGCACGCACTCTCACTCACTCTTCGCCCTAAAAAGAGTGAGTGAGAGTGCGAACCTATAATTCGAATTTAGCACTTTCCACTCTTTTACCAAGTCACCTTCTAGTCGAGCGAGGCCTATACCAAACATATTAATCTGCTAAGTTCCAAGACAACACACAGATAAGACAGAAATACTTTTACATAAATAATGCAGCGAACATATTCACAAAAAGCATTTATATTATTTCCTGCCGCTAAAGGGAAAATCCAACTAAGTGGTATTAAAAATAAAGTTTCTATTGGAGGTAATAAATATTCAAATGAATATGTAAAGAAAGGTTTGATATATTTTGTATTAATTTATGTTTGCAGGTGATGGATAGATCGGTGATCCTGCGACATCTGCTCAACAGCGCCACGGACCCGTTCAACAGGCAGCCGCTCACCGAGGACCAGTTGCGTCCAGGTAATGTATACATAGTCATACTCATAGCCCTAAAACAAATCACAAAACTTCATGTAGACAGACAATATTTTAGTTAGGTTGTGTATAGCGAATTTTGATGTAACAAAATAATTGATGTCGATGCAGTATGCTGTTCGAGTTCGAGTGCCAAGTAACGAGTCAATATTAACAGCGTGGCAAGCTTTCGAATTACATTCGATCGGCCATTGTCAAGTATGAAGTAATATGCTAAAGAATAAAACATTCGCTTCCAGCAAACTTAGCATGGCCACAGTAGAAATGCGAAAGAATAGAAATGTTGACAGTTTTGCGGACAAACTGACAGATTTCCTTTGTTGATCCATCACTTTATCTACTTTACCGTAAGAATAAACCTTTCTATGGTGGCCATGCTAAGCCAGCAGTTCATATAAACCCCAATCCAATATCTCTCAATACTAAAAATAACATAATGTTGTATTTTTCCAGCAACGGAGTTGAAGGAGAGAATATCGGAATGGATACGCGACAAGAACGGATCGACCTCCACATCTTAAGCTCTCAACACAAAGTCTGATGTATATACCTATATGTAGACTAGCTGATACATTCAGCAAACAATGGACTTGTCAAAACTTGAATGTGAGATTATTTTAAGTGGTGTTAGATTTGCAGCCAAAAACCGCCTAAAACACATTTTAACAACTGTGTACTACATAATAATTAGTGTTATACTTTTATAAGTTCCGTAGTTAAAAAATCTAGCCCCATTTTAAATAAAATATCGCCTATACGCCTATGCTACTCCATATACCTGTCTTTGGGATAATCACTCGATAGACTCAGCTATCATAGAGTAGCTTTAGCAATAAGGGGGCCAAAGTTTAGGGTGGACTAATATACGGAATTTGGAACATCGGGATATTCAGAGCACTGAAAACAGGACTCTAAAACTAATATAATAGAGTTATAAATCGAAATTTTGATTCGTCAAATCTGATGACACTAGGGGTCGTATAAATAATCAGTACTTAAGATGCGACCCGGTCTCAAGATGCGGTTCGGCTATATGATTGGTCCAAATTTAAACAAAGTACTGACTATTTATACGGGCCTAAAGTCTTCGTTTTCGAGCTCTTCGTTATTAGCCCAAAGATCGATTTACAGTGCTCCGCATTTTCATTGGATTTCGGGATTAAAAAGTATAGTACCAATTTACTTCCAGAAAAAAATGTGGGGTAGGCCAAATATATAATTGCATTGCATGTTTGAATGTTGTGACTCCCTGAGTATTACATGTTAAACATTATGAAATCTCGCTCAATATGTCGTAAGAGGCATTTGAATTGCTTATGTAATCATCAAATTTATACTTGAATATGCATGTTATACTATAAGTCGCGAGATTAGGCACAGAAATGTCACAGCCGTGTTAAGTTCCGTGTCTAAACTAGTTACTTTAGTGTTACGCACTGTAAATATTTTCATCTAAATTCAAAAGGCCTAAGTTTTACTTATATCCGAGGCAGTTAGACTAACCTTTAGATTTGTATGAATTTTGTTTATTAAAGAAAAAATACAAACAGAACTCGAATAGTTTGTAGAAGCCACCAACTTTTGAATCCATCTCAAAATTTATAACAAAACCGAAATGAAATATCTTTGCTTTAATCATTCGATTGTTTTAATCCAAAGATACATTTAAGACTTGATGTGGTGTATTTAGTTAAAATTGCATATCTGATTCACTCGCTAATCAATATTGTGAAAAAGAAAGGATTTAAAACATGATTTGATCATTTAAAGTCTTCGAAAGTCTTTTAATAAATAGCAGATATTTTGGTCTCAAAATAATTCATACCTATTATAGTTAACATTAGTAATTTAGTTGTGATCGATACAGTATGTATGTACCGTATTTTAAATTTAATCGCATATTATTAACATTAGTAAAATGTGCCCAACTTTAAATTAAGAAGTTTAAAATATGTATAAAAAGAATTTATTTTTTAAAATTAAAAATTGCACATAAAAATTAGTTTTATTGTTTTAGGTATGTTATTCTATATGATGTGATTTGTTCCTTTTATTTTAAACTATAAAGTTAATCTATAAAGGCTCTATATTAAGCAACATAATCTTTAAAATAATCTGCATTTTAATAAAACCTTATCATATAAGGATTATTATAGGGACAGAAAATAACTCACAGAAAATCTTACATACTTTCTTCACTGCCATATAAATTTAATATATATAGATCAGGCATTCCTACCTATTCTATGTAGGTTCCATTGTATGTTTTCACAATATATTCATATTACAATGTGTCATGTAATACAGTTTTATGTTGATATGTCAATAAAAATATTAAACATTATTTACAATTTCTTTTCACCCAATCATTTTTGGTAAGAAAACAAAATGATTTGTGTATAAAGTTTTTATTATAATAGCATCCTAATATTATTGTCGTTTTCTTATTTAATAAAATTGAATTACTTTTAGAGGTATATTAAAATTTTACAGATCACAACATTTTACTATACAATTTGATATAATACAGTTTATTTTAAAAGCCAACAAAACAATTTAGATCAATTAACAAAAAAAACTGTTGTCATATTTTATCATATTATTATTGACCTTACTCAGAGACATATTTTAATGATGATTAATCTTCAATTTAATGAAGAGTTTGACAGATAATATTAATATAATATAATAATATCTATGGATGTTTCACACCACGTCAGTCTGACCCCGTGGTAAGTACCTGAAAGACTTGTGTTACAGGTACCAGACAACAGAAATATATTTAATACTTTTATACTATACATATATTTAAGATTTTTATTGTATGATACAAATATTTAATACACATCTATGACCCAGGGACATTGAAATATTTTTGTTCTATCGGCGGGATTTGAACCCGTGACCCCCGGCTTGAGCTACTAACGCGCTCACCACTGAGCCACAGAGGTCGTTAAAATGTATGGGGCTTATGTCAAAATCTTCATTTAATTACAAGTAAGTAATTAATACTTGTCTCTGAATGCGGCAGGAGGCAATGTTACGAAATGAGCTCAGAGCGCTTCGTAGCTTATGAAACTCATTTTGTAACATTTAACATCAAGTATGGTATTCATAAACTTAATATTCACTGTTTTGACTGCCCGTACAATAAAATATTACACATGGTAAGAAAATAAAGGTTATTATTGTAAAAATGCGATCACATTGTGATTAAAATGCAACCCTTTGTACAATCAACTAACAATAAACATCTGGTTGATTGTTTTAAATAAAAATTATTGAGAAGCACTCTAAGAACCAAGTTACATAATTTCTTTTCAACTTGTAGTTTAAATCCAGTAACAGTACATGCTTTCCCTCTTGTGCACAGTTAATTTAAAGTGTGCGTGTGAATGCAAAGAACTGTAACTGGTCAGAAATTATGCGAATTGAGCTTCCAACTTAAGTCTCAAACAACAAAAAAATCATTGGTTAAAAATTGCTAGATACTATCTAAATCAAACGCAACAGCAATATGTATAGACAACATAAACTCTAGCGTAAGTAGGTAAATGACTAAGTACAATAAAACATAGCCGAGAAGTAAAGAGAGGTAGCTATATGAGATTTCCATTATACAGATTCTTCTATGGCAGTAAAAATGCACAACCATAGTTTATCAGAATATGATGAGGATTTGAGGCCATATTATTTATTATTTTAAAGTTGATAAGAAATTTATAATACAAGTTTTTTGTATAATATGTAAGTTTTATAATAAGGAAGACTAGCATTAGGTAAGATAATATTATGAAGAAATCAAAGTCTGTATAATAAAGCTGCATTATAATTTTTAAACTTAAACAATATGCAGTTGAAACAACTTAAAAACAGTCTACTCAATAAGTACATAATCATTTCATTAATAAAATTTTATAATGCTCTTAGTAGAAAAGGTAGTCTGTTAGCAAAGAAACATGATATCATATACAGCATTCCAAAATAGAAATTAAGCCTAGCAGTCTGCCTCGGTACATATTGCATGGTCTCTGGTCTTCTGAATCTCCTCTCGATTTCGAATGCCCTCGGCAATGTCAGCATGGGCAGGAGGAACCAAAACGAACAGCGGACAGATGCCACCACAAACATTATATAAGGAGTGAACAGTAAAAATGCAAACAATAAGTATGATGCAGTTTCACCTATCAGTATAGCCAATGTTACAATTTCAGCCTTGCTATCTGCCTCCAAATCTCTTGTGTTGTTGCTGTGCAGAATTGCCTCAGTGTTGAGTGCCAAAGGAACAGCGTAATAAATAATTGGCCAGTCCACTCTCCCCGTTTGAGCGAGGAATGAAAAGACAACTGACACTGGTCCAAATATAACAAGCACAATGATATCACCCAGCGCAATATACTTTAATCCTATACCACCAGTATACAAAAAAGAGGATGACAATCCTCCAAAGTACACTAATGCCAGATGCTCCATTCGAGCAGGTGATAAAATGACGAGCATCACAAAGAACGCGCATCCAGCCATATACAAAAGAGCACCGAGAGATACGACTTCGTCGATACTTAAAATGTGATCCACTAAAGTTCTATCGTCCGATTTTCGATTGTCGATCCCCTTCACAAAATCGAAATACGTATTTACCACATTGCCAGCGCAGTGGACGGGTATAACAGTAAACAGGGTGACCATCAATGTGGCCCAACTGAATTCACTGTCGCCCGGTAGACGATACGCTAGCGCGGCTCCGAGGAGAGTCGGCAGCAGGCTCCCGCTTAGCGACCACGGTCGCAGTGCCAACACGTAAGTACGAACTTTCATCAATGGATTACGGGGCGGGCTAGCTCTCTGCTTAGGCGGTTGCAGAAGATTTCCCTCCGCCGTTGGAGTCTCGTCGGATTTTGTGAAGGTTTCCATTTTCTGTTTGTATATTAAGTTCTGTCTTCTGCGGTAGCACTTATTTGCGTTGCAACTTGCAACACAAATCCATAGGATACAACTATGATGATTCGTATACACTTGAGATATCCACTTGCGTAACTAAATTGCATGTAAATAAATTATTTTAATGATAAATAAAAAGGGCTAAATTTTAGAAAATAAAACCAAACTGTAAATTTTAGTTGTCAACTGTCAATGTCAAATTTTCAACACGTCTCGGGAGCTGACATTTAGTATTTTTTTAATCGATAAAAGTGTAGCAGTACCTACACGTTCGTTCGGCGATTGAAACAAAGAAAACAACGCGCTCCGAGAGGAACGCCGCCGTCTTTGTATGCGTTCGTCGTGGAATATTGAAACATAGAAGAAAATCGTTCTGCTAAGAACGTACATTCGCAATAACGAAAGAAATCATCCGTGTAATAATACCGGACGTGACCCAGCCCTGTAAAGGACTTTTTCTAATAAGAATTCTTCGCCAACACTTCACTACGCATCTTCACATCGAGGCTACGTCGAGCGTGGAATCTTCGCAGCGCAGCTGCAGTCTTCATGGCATTGCGCGAGCTTCAGATCTTCACAAAATGGCGGCACAACTACTATTATTACCGGCGCGGCGCCGAGCGACAGAGTGACGACGTCGGTATGAAATTCGCGCGCGGACTGAATTCACCTCCTCGCAACTTCCCACACGCCAAACCATGGGGTGGGAAACCATGGTCAGGGGCTATGCCCCTCTACATGGGAAAATACACAAAATAATACCGTTTTAGGAAAAACCCCCGCGACACAACGCGGGGAAAACCATGGAAAAATCAACCCGTACCACGCCTGACCAGGCCACAATCGTACATCAGACGCGGCAGGTTAACTAATGGTGCATGCGGGACCCGGGCCGGGACCAGGGGAACGTGTATGAGTCCACTCCCGCACGCACCATACTACCACGCCTGCGGACCAAGCGACCTGGGAAATGGATGGGCAACGGCTTCCGACCCCTCGGCCTTTTTTATTATTGGCGGACGGGGGGGAAAGCTTCCGAACCGGCCTTTTTTATTATTGGCGGACGGGGGGAAGTTACGCCGTGAGGTCGACGGTTACGACAATAGGGCTGTCGCGGCCGTCAGGCTCCAGACGGAAAAGAAATGTTAAAACATAGAAATACGCCGGCAGGTAAGTAAGTTGCCGGCGCAGGGGAAAGGAGGGGGGGAGAACGATCCCACGGTGTTAGTGGGCACCGCTACTGCGTGCTGCGGTGCAGTCTTCTCCTCTTCGTTGTTGGGAGGGCGGGGTACCCGCGGTGTCCTCAGGGACGGCGTCTCTGGGGAGCCGGTGTCTGTCCGGCGGCCGTGCGCGCCACGGCGCCAGGTCACCCAGCTCGGTCAGGCACAAGGCGTCCGTTCGCGCGAAAAGGTTTCTGGAGAGTCGCGCGACGAACGCCTCAACGCTCTCCACGCGCAGATTTCTCGATATGGTCTCGTTCCTCACGTACCCCGGCGCTCCGGCGATTCGGCGTAGCACCTTGTTCTGTACTCTCTGTAGCTTCCGCTTCTGCGGGTCAGAGAGTAGATGGTGCCACGCTGGGGCTGCGTACGTGAGGCGGCTGCGAGCGGCATGGAGAGACGTCGGTCGATGAGGACGCCCTGGTATTTGGCAGTCCTACCCTAGGGTATCTCCACATCTCCGATTTTCAAAGGCGCCGGAAGGCCCAATCTCCTAGTGACGGCGAGCGCCTGGGACTTGCCTGCGTTAACAGACATTCTCCATTTGCTCAACCAGTCGGGGAGGAGATCCAGCGTCCTTTGAATTTTGATGGCTGCGTGGTCAGGTGTCAGCGAGGAGGCGAAAAACGCGGTGTCATCTGCGTAGAGCGCCACCTGGGTAGCCGGGTCCTTAGGTACATCACTCCCATAGTGATTGTACAGGTCCGGGGAGATACAGCCCCTTTGAGGGACACCTGCAGTGATGGGGCGTTCTGTGGAGAGAACGCCGTCGACACGGACTTGAAAGGTCCGGCCGGAAAGGAAAGATGCCAGTATCCTTACCATAAAAAGGGGGACGCCGACTCGGATAAGTTTACAAAGAAGGCCGTCATGCCACACACTGTCGAACGCCTTCTCCATATCTAGAAATACTGCGACCGTGGCCTCCTTCTTGTTGGCCGCAACGGAAAGGTGGTTAACCACGCGCACTAACTGGAGGGTTGTACTCAGTCCGGAACGAAATCCGAACTGATCGCCTCGAGGAGGGAGAAAGGTGGACAGATACTTCTTGAAAAGGGCCTCAAAGGTCTTGGAGAGTGTACTAAGAAGTGTAATGGGCCGGTAGCCCACGGCCCGTTTGGGGTCCTTGTGGGGCTTGGGAATTGTAATAATGATCCCCTTTTTCCAAGCGGGAGGAAAGTGGCCGGTCCTTACTATCCCATTGTAGAGACGGGTCAGGGCGGCCACTGTTCTGAAGAGGAGATGGCGCAGGGCGGAATTGGGAATGCCATCCGCCCCGGGAGCCTTGCGAGGCTTAAGCCGAGAGAGTACCTTCTGTATCTCTCTCGGGGAAAAACTAAATGTTGGGGGGCCTGGAGGGGTGACAAGAGCTGTCCTTACCTCCTCGGAAACAGCACGGGCGTGGTCCGTTGCGGTGGTCGGTAGTGGGGAGAATTGGCGTTCGAGGTTCGAGGCCCTATCCTCGGCACGGTAACGTGGGTTGCCGTCCGGGTGCAGGAGAGGTCTCACTGGGGGGGAGGTTTTGGTAAGGGTACGGCAGAAACGGTGGAGGGACGGCCAATCCTCACCTGCCTCCTGGATGCGCTGGGTCCAGTCAGGTCGTGGAGCGATTGATCATTCAGCCGGTTGAGTCGATTTTTAGCGGCAGGGCACCGCGTGGACTGCCAAAGCCGACGGGCCTTGCGCTTCTCGGTCAGAAGTACGGCTATGTGGCGAGGCAGGGAGGGGCGTTTAAACCTATGGCGGCGCGGTTTGGTTGCCACGTCTAAGGCCGTCTGGATCGCCTCGGTGATCTGTAGAGTCATAGCCTCTACAGACTCCACAGAGTCTACCGGAAAGTTAAGCGTGGTTTCGTGAAACTGGGAGGCGAACTTCTCCCAGTCACGAAAGGGGGGCGGAGGCAGTGGGGGAATGCTCACAGGAGCGGCCCGAACAATGGCCAGGACCGGAAGGTGGTCCGAGCCATGCGCCTCTCAAGGACCTCCAGGTGGATGTCCCCGGGAAGGTTGTTGGTTATGGCCACGTCTAGGACATCTGGCGAGTGAGCAGGGTTATCCGGGATATATGTGGGTGTGTATATACCCACCACCGAGTAACCAGCCCTCTCGGCATCGGCAAAGAGTCTGCGGCCATCCGCGTTCGCCACACGCGAGCCCCACCCAGGGTGTTTACAGTTTAGATCTCCGGCAATCACTGTGGGCTCCTCTGAGGATAGGAGTCCGGTGATGTCGGAGATTCTGACATCACCTAAACGCCTTCCGGGTGGTTTATAGCTCGCGTAGAAATGCGTGCGGGTTTGGCCTAAAAGCACCTCTACGCCGAGGACGTAGATGGACGAAACATTGGGGGCTGGGAGGAGTTAGTGCAGGATTCTCCTGCCTACCAGGACAGCGAGTCCCCTGCAAACTCTATCTCCTCCCAGGAAATCTTGTCGATACACATGATAACCCGGGACTCTGAAACGGTCCTGTGGGGACAGGAGGGTCTCATTCAGCGAGGCTATATCCACACCGTATTCTTTTAGAACGTGTATTATGTGGACAGGCTTGCCGCGGACCCCCCGGACGTTCCAGAGTACGATCTTTAATTGGTTTGCGGATGTGGCAGCCATTGCAAAATTACATTTGAGATGAGGTTGAGTCCCTCTGGGAGAGCCCTTAATATGGCGGAAAAGTTGGCTTCTCCGGCCTGGATCCTTGAGTATGTCTCCATGACCAGAGAGAAAAATTGTTGCAGCATATCTGCCGTAGAGGGGGTAGTGTCTCTGCTCGGCCTACTCCTTTCCCGTCTAGGGGAAGGGGGAGGGGGGCGAGAGGGGGTAGTGGCTGGCAGAGCGGCGAAGTTGACCGTATTGGCTTCGGTAGATGTAGTGGCAGGTCTTTCTGCCCTAGGTGTGCGAGAAGCACGAGGGGGGCGCGGAGTGCGCTGGGGGAGGGGGGGAGGCGGTAAAGTTGCCTCACGAGTGAGTGGAGCAGCTGGCTCGAACTCGGAGTCAGTGGCTGCGGTAGAGGTTGCATTGCAGTCTTTACGCCATAAATGTAGTCTTCCTTTTTGAGAGGATTTAAAAGTCTCCTCATCGGAAAAAATTGTTGTTTCCCAATCAAAATCTAAATACTCTCGTGCAAAGCATAGCCGTTCGTCTTTATGCCTTTGAGTCAAAAACGGTTTTTTCGCCGGCTTTCGGTGGTGTAATCCCTCGTCATGAAGTGCACGACGAACGGTGACCAATGACGTGTTAAATTCATCGGCAAAACGACTTGTCGGTATGAAACCACATGTTTCATACTCCGCTGCCATATAACGCCTCTGAGTCTGGTTAATAAGAAGTGGCCTTCCACTTCGTTTACAACTCTGCAAGCCACCTTCTTCCTCGTATCTTTTCACCCATCGACTTACAGTATTTCTCTAAAAAAAAGAATAAATTGTAAAACGATTTCATACGTAAATAAGGTGAAGTAGCAGACAGCAGTACCTATCTATAATCCATTTATTTTTACCAGTTAGCACTACGAAAAACTAAAAACAAAACTGAAGATAAGCTTCTAACAAAAACTTTGTTGTATTGTATTTTCTAATTTCATTTCTAATATTATCAAAGTAGTGCTAAAATGTATCGTATGAAAGCTGAACAAATCTGAATAAGTGTTCTGTGCGATTAGACCCTAACTAATCTCATCATATTATAATATTATAAAGCGGAAGAGTTTGTTTGTTTGAACGCTCTAATTTCAGTCCAAAACTGCTGGTCCAATTTGAACAATGATTTCAGTGTTAGATAGCCCATTTTATATATTTTATCACGCTGAGACTAATAGGAGCTAAGAAATAGAGGAAAATGTGGAAAAAGCGGGGGAATGTATAACGTGAAGGATTATATACCTAGGCTATTTTGTGTGGAACAATTTGTCTAAAATTAGATATTTACCGCGCGGAACGTCTAGTAATAATATAAAAGTTCCCTATTTATTTATGGATCTAGCAAGCCAATTTTTATCGATTTACTTTATCTCATTTGATTTTCGCCATTTTGGCGCTGATTGTAGAAGTGCGAGGGAAATTAACTAATTGGATAATGCGATCCATAAATAAAGATGGAACGTTTGAATACATTACTTTATTGGGGTGGAGTAGGTAAGGTATTTATAAATAATAAAAATATATGTGTGATACTTTAACATTATATTTTATTAGTTACCGTTACACAGTTACAGTCTGTCAAGAAAGAGTAGACGCTGAAATAAATTTTCCAAACATAATCACGACAAATGATATTCATTTGAGTTTTTTATATAATATATCATTGATCACGACCAAATGGTAGTTTTTGCGCACGGGCGTATATATAGCTTTGATAAGGGGGGGGTCCCTAACGTAAAAAAGCGGCTAAGTGCGAGTTGGAATCGCTCATGAAGGGTTCCGCAGCAACAAATAGGCAACGTGTTTAGGAAATCAAAAATATTTTTTAAAATATATGTACCGCACCGATTTTAATCGGCGAGGTACCTACATATATTATTGTCGATTGGACAAGTAAGATGGATAGTAATGGGGGGGGTCCGGACCCCCAGGACACCCCCCTTATATACGCCCATGTTTTTGCGCCTTGTATTTTCACAGAGAACGTTTGTACACTTCAAATAGTAACGGCAAGCGGTACTAGCAATTTTCGGACGCCAACCAGGCGTTTTAATTTTTTTCAACCATAATTCCAGTCTTCCTTCGTCGGACGGAAACCTGTCAATTATTTTAAGAGCATATTAATATGTATTTGATAATAAAAATCGGTTATCGGAGATTTCAATACAAATATTATAGATATCGATAAGTTTTATCGACAGAAAACTCCAGCACTATTGAATTTTATTGTTTATCAAAAATCGGTAAAACAAAGGTAAATATGTGGTGAATATAGATTAGTGCCACATTTTAAAGTGCCTATATTATCAATAAAAGTTTAATATCGTAGAAATTAGCTGTTAAAATCACTTACTTGTGAAATGTTACCCCACATCCCTTTTTGTACCGCGTTTTACATAACATACACTCTTTCATAGTATAACTAGCTATGAACTACCACCACTTATTTATATACTACTTAATCGCGTAAAACCTTTTAAAACACTAAAATTTGATTGTCAAACAGTTTCCATTTTAGTAACTAGATGGCGTATGGGTAGACAACTATCGGTAATACCAGGGAATACCATCATTATTTGCTACAAAACTGGGCAAAAGAATGTGAAACTTGATACATTTCAATATGAAGAAGACGCCATAATATTTCAACGACTAGGATAACAAAGTTATTACAACGGTAAATAGGGCTATTTCGTGTGCGTCCCCCCAGAAAGCCCAATCGAGCTAGGTGTATTTTCAATATATCAGAATTTAGAGCAAAAATAGAGCACCTCTACAGTCAAGTAAAAAAATTGGAGCATTAATACGAACGACGCTGCGAGCTAAAAACCGTGGGCTTGCTGACGTCCTGTCCCGTCAGCACGCCCAAGCTAGATCTCGGGAACCGTTGAGAGTACTATCGTGTATTGTGGTTCAAATTTTCGAGCAAAATTGGAGCACTCTGCTCCCGTGAAATCAACTTCGAAACTAGAATGTGAAAGGAGTTAGACGTGATTAACCGGTGGGGTTGCTGGCGTCCTGTCCCGTCAGCAAGCCCACGCAGATCTCTGAAACGGTAATGATTTGGATTATGATTAAAAACTCTACAATAGAGCCCTATTTAGAGCACTCTGCTCCAAAAAAAATATTAATGTAGCTTCAATAGTTATCGAGTTACAGGCCTTTGAAAACGGGCTTGCTGACGTCGCGTCCCGTCAGCAAGCCCATTTGGAGCGTGAAAA
Organism: Lysandra bellargus; assembly: GCA_905333045.1. Lineage (NCBI taxonomy): Eukaryota > Metazoa > Arthropoda > Insecta > Lepidoptera > Lycaenidae > Lysandra > Lysandra bellargus. The sequence continues at coordinate 5,400,395 of HG995360.1, forward strand.
CTACTGAACGGAGAGTCCTCAAAAATATCTCAAATCGTAGCTTAGAATGAGAGAACTATGCTCCAAATAGATCAAAATCCTAGGTTCTACGGATTTCGCGCTATCAGCGAAAAACACTTCAGCCGCCAAAATTTGTCGATTTTCACAATCGCGCGACGTTGCCGTTCCGTGCAACAAGCAAATGAACGCTTCATTTGCCGTTGGTGTACACGAGAATGAACCTTCCGATAGTTTATTTAAGAGTCTCTTTACTTGCAATCCTAAGATGGCTTGTAGTTTATGTCAGAAATAATAGACCAGCAGCTATCGTTGCTAATTCGACATTTGTAATCTTCTTGTAAGTTCATGTAAAAGTAAGCTTGTTTGCCTACTCCCTATATTGAAATGTTACCTAATAATATTTCATTTGATGTGATGTGAGTCAGCACAGCATGATTAAGGGCCTACACGAGCCATAATGGCGCCGCCATTAGTTAAAAATAATTACTCACGTAAGTAGTACCTACTTTTAAACGAAAACTCAGTTTTCAAGTTAGGCATTTATTTAGAAACAATCAATCGGCAAAATATAGAAAGCTGTGTAATATTTATTATTTTTAACTGAGAAATTATTTTTTAACTGATGGCGGCGCCACTTAGGCTTGTGAAGTTGTGATCTTAATAGAAGTGTTGAAATAAAACAAGAAACATACAAATGTGTAAATGTTATAATTGTTACAAATCAGTCTTGTTTATAAATTAGAATAGGTACCTAAGGTGCCTGAAGGTACCTTTCGCACCTTTGCTTCTTATAAAACAGTCTTAATCATCATTTGGTTTCTTATGTTACTTTACTACGATTATGATTAAATAAATATAGCGTTTCATTTATTGTAGTGTTCCTATTACGTTTTTTCCAAACATGTTGAAATAAAATTTAAAATAAACTAACAGACAATATAAGTAAACATCGTAACAATAGGTAGGTATAGTGCTTAAGCAAAGTTATACAACAATTTTTATCACATTTTTGGTCATAAAATGGCACTAAAATTATGTAAAGTTTCATGTGCACAATCACCTCTTTATTTGTGTCCATTTCGCTATAATCCTCACTTCTGAAACCTTCATGAAAATCAATTTTGAGTAGGTATGCCAAAAAATATTCATGAAATAGTCGTGACTACATGCCGAATCTCGAAAATAGTCCTTCAAGGATTCCAGAGTTATAAAGGTGTGTTGAGGATTTTTTATATGTATAGTTTACATGGGTTATATGGGTTTTTAACATACTTATACAGAGTAAACCAGGTCGAAATTTATATCGCTTGGGACGACTATTTCCGGACTATTTTTTGATACCAAGTTTATACTGAAATCCGTAAACGTTTAGTAGAAAACAGGTGAGGATTATACCGAAAAAGCATGTCGCTATAATCCTCACCAAGGTACCCATAACTCTGGAATCGTTTCAGTTTCAAGTTTCAAAAGTGAGGATTATAGCGAAATGGACACAAATAAAGAGGTGATTGTGCACATGAAACTTTACATAATTTTAGTGCCATTTTATGACCAAAAATGTGATAAAAATTGTTGTATAACTTTGCTTAAGCACTATACCTACCTATTGTTACGATGTTTACTTATATTGTCTGTTAGTTTATTTTAAATTTTTTTTCAACATGTTTGGAAAAAACGTAATAGGAACACTACAATAAATGAAACGCTATATTTATTTAATCATAATCGTAGTAAAGTAACATAAGCAACCAAATGATGATTAAGACTGTTTTATAAGAAGCAAAGGTGCGAAAGGTACCTTCAGGCACCTTACCTATTCTAATTTATAAAACAAGACTGATTTGTAACAATTATAACATTTACACATTTGTATGTTTCTTGTTTTATTTCAACACTTCTATTAAGATCACAACTTCACAAGCCTAAGTGGCGCCGCCATCAGTTAAAAAATAATTTCTCAGTTAAAAATAATAAATATTACACAGCTTTCTATATTTTGCCGATTGATTGTTTCTAAATAAATGCCTAACTTGAAAACTGAGTTTTCGTTTAAAAGTAGGTACTACTTACGTGAGTAATTATTTTTAACTAATGGCGGCGCCATTATGGCTCGTGTAGGCCCTTAATCATGCTGTGCTGACTCACATCACATCAAATGAAATATTATTAGGTAACATTTCAATATAGGGAGTAGGCAAACAAGCTTACTTTTACATGAACTTACAAGAAGATTACAAATGTCGAATTAGCAACGATAGCTGCTGGTCTATTATTTCAGACATAAACTACAAGCCATCTTAGGATTGCAAGTAAAGAGACTCTTAAATAAACTATCGGAAGGTTCATTCTCGTGTACACCAACGGCAAATGAAGCGTTCCTTTGCTTGTTGCACGGAACGGCAACGTCGCGCGATTGTGAAAATCGACAAATTTTGGCGGCTGAAGTGTTTTTCGCTGATAGCGCGAAAACCGTAGAACCTAGGATTTTGATCTATTTGGAGCATAGTTCTCTCATTCTAAGCTACGATTTGAGATATTTTTGACGACTCTCCGTTCAGTAGTTTTCACGCTCCAAATGAGCTTGCTGACGGGACGCGACGTCAGCAAGCCCGTTTTCAAAGGCCTGTAACTCGATAACTATTGAAGCTACATTAATATTTTTTTTTGGAGCAGAGTGCTCTAAATAGGGCTCTATTGTAGAGTTTTTAATCATAATCCAAATCATTACCGTTTCAGAGATCTGCGTGGGCTTGCTGACGGGACAGGACGCCAGCAAGCCCACCGGTTAATCACGTCTAACTCCTTTCACATTCTAGTTTCGAAGTTGATTTCACGGGAGCAGAGTGCTCCAATTTTGCTCGAAAATTTGAACCACAATACACGATAGTACTCTCAACGGTTCCCGAGATCTAGCTTGGGCGTGCTGACGGGACAGGACGTCAGCAAGCCCACGGTTTTTAGCTCGCAGCGTCGTTCGTATTAATGCTCCAATTTTTTTACTTGACTGTAGAGGTGCTCTATTTTTGCTCTAAATTCTGATATATTGAAAATACACCTAGCTCGATTGGGCTTTCTGGGGGGACGCACACGGCTATTTCTTCCGTGAGTTAAAACTCACGGAAGAAATAGCCCTATTTACCGATATTCACACCAAATGTCACAGGAATTATACATTTTGGTTTTGACAACATCTTACCTGCACTTGTGCAAGATAACGGGTATTTCATGGCTAATATTTTACCAATAATGAACATTAAAGACCCAAATAACACAATTTGGGAAAAAAATAATAAAAACCACACCAACAATAAAAATTAGAAGTTTGAAAGTAACATGATCGCCAAAACTGTTGTCACTTGTCAGTTTTCAGTTTGACAAATTTTTCATCTCACCGTGTTCCTAAACTATTACCAGTATACTGGCCTAATCGCTTAGGCTAATGATCGCTTAGGTTTAAGATATTTTGATTTATGCCACACTTGACAGTACACTGATATTTTTTAGAAACACGACCAATATGTATCCGTGATGTCAACCTGCAGATAATTTCAGATCGGCGGGGAATCAATAGAAAATCTAGAAGTGTCTATCGTCGCGCCGTCTGGTGGAGATAAAAAATAAGAAAATCTCACCGCCCCTCACTTGGGACCTCTTGTTCCCCCTTTAAGAAAAAGGGACAATTATTTACTTTTATTTCAATTTCTACATTTTCCATTATTTTTCAGTTTATTTACTAACAATTTTTACAATCAACAAATCTATTTCTACTTTATCATTTAGTTCTTTTACATTCAATTTCTCTTTTTTCGTTTTTACAATATCTATTTTATTTTACATTTTGTTCATTTCAATATTCGTATATTATATTTCCTTTGTACATCATCTGTTTTTTATTAACAATTCTCCTTATTTCTCAACATTACATATTTTTATTATTAATATTCTATCTATTTCTATATATAATTTTTGTAACAATTATTCTTAATTTTTTTCTAAGACGTTTCTATTTTATAGTTACATTGAACTATCTTATGACTATATCTTATTATATATACTTACATTGTAATCTGTTAATATTTCTTTCTTTCTATTTACATGTCTAGAGATTTCTTTCTTATCATTACATTTCTTCTTATATTTAGGGTACAAACTATCGATCTATTCCTTAACAAGTTTTTTGCATGACAGGTGGTACAGTGTTTGGGTGGTTCAGCGTGGAAGTCCCGGTGAGAGTAGTTGCGAGCATAATTATGTCATCATAACAATGTTGCAGTTGTTGTAGGGTGCTATAGCGTGCACAAACGTGGGTGACAAGGTGACAAGAATATTTAATTATAATAAGTAGGCTGGATGGTAAAAGTTAATATGTGTTGTGCATCATCATGGCATCTTATGCTTTACATGCTTTCTTATTTTTTAAAATAATTCCATGTAAATGCAAAGTACGGTTTTTTTTCCGCACAACACACTTACAATATTTTTAAAATTTTAACATTGCTGCATTCAATACAATATTAAGTACATACAATGGTTTTATATTATTTTAATTATTATTCTACCTATTTCCGTACCTGCCGGTGACTTATTTGTCTTCGGGTACATACGCTACCGTTGCGCGCGCTATAGCGTCCCACCTTTGCCGCACCGGGCATTCCATGCTGAACGCATGATGGTTTGCATGCTTTAGATCTTCTTTCTTACAATTTGTACAACACGGTTTCTTCCCCTCATTCAGATCGCCACACTCAGACTGGTGATGGTCTCCAGAGCAGTGAGCGCATTTCTCTTCGGCAGCGCTACAGAATCGCCGCCCATGTCCGTACCCTAAGCAGCGCGAGCACTGGATTAGGGGGGACTGGTCGGCGACTCTGACGCGCTGGATATCTATATAAAGATATCCTGCCTCTGTGAAACGCACCCACAGCCCCGGTGACACATTAAGCACCACGTGCTGAGTGTGGTCATCCTTTCCTTTCTTATTTCACACTCATTCTGTCCTCTGTACCTCCCAGGATGTCCTCCACGAGGTGCTTATTTTGCCTCCTGATGGCATCTAAGATGTCGTCATCAGTGACGCTTTTCAGCACCCCGTACAGCACAACCTGGGGATTTTTATTTTCTATAGTCTGTACCTTCAATTGTACCCCCGCTTCCTCTATTTTGTCTTTGACTCTGTCTCTGTCTTTCCTGTCTCTAAACCCTATAATCACCTTTCTGCCTTTTCCCCTTCTAATTCGGTCTACCTGTATCCCTTTTCTCTTTGCTTGAATAATCCTTCCTATTTTCTCTACTACCTCAATTGTGGGCATGAGCTTGTCCTCGTCCGCTACGACTAGGGAGTGGAGGGTCCTGTACTTGGATTCCCTGGATGGTAATTGGGATTTTCCCCTTCCCCGGGTGACACTCGCGTAGGTTGGAGGTGTCACTGACTCCGGTTCGTTCTGTACTACGACCTCCCCTCCCCAATCGCATCAGTCAGGGTACCTATATTTTTCCTCTATCCGATCAGATACCTTATCTATCACCTTCGCGTTTTCCTCCTCTATCTTAAGGTGGATACTATCCACGTTAAGACAGGCGGCGTCTACTAAGTAGTTCCTAATTTCAACTAACTCACTCTTATACTCCTTCCTAAATTCACTTATCTCTTCCTTTACCTCTTTCATGCAATTACATTTTATGCCCACGCTATCCTTTACCTGATTACACTGTGTAACGGAGTCCCTAGTCCGTAACTTTTCTTTTTGTGTTCCTATCTCTTCCCCGTCTCTCATTCAAACGACAGCCATAGAGAAATATAATACATACATGTTTACCAATGATTACGTCTTTAGTTCCTATCCCTGATAATGGGGGAGCTGATTCCGCTTCAAATAGGCACAAAAAAAAGTGAGTATCATCGGTCCAGCGTACTTGTATATTGGAGGTCAGTGAGACTGTAGTACCTAGTTGCGTGTGTGAGTATCGGTCACGTCACACGTGTACAATAAACGAAATTGTCGTACCTTGCATGCTTCACCTCTTTTATCTTTATAGTGTTATGCTCCGTCCGTATATTTTTTACGTCCGTGCTAGGGTCTCGAATTTTGGCTTTAATAAAAAAGTGTCAATGTCAACTTCACTTTGTCACAGGTTGTCAACTTGACATTTTCGGAAGAAGAAGACGTTAAAGTGGACGATAAAGTGTTGTTGCATTTTTACATAATTTGTATTTTATACCGTAAAACTGCGTTATTTTCGTTTATTTAGTATTTAATCAAGTAAGTGTATTTCTTCATTTAAATTTAAATTTTACAGCCTTGTAAAAAGCCGCCTTGAAATAACAAATTTTCACTATAAAAGATTCCTAGTATTTTGAGGTTAGTTAGTACATGCATAATTAATATTATGTTTTCATTTTTCAATTTAAATTAATATATTATTGAAGCTAATTTCTACTAACTCTACTCAACAACAATAATTTGAATGTAAATATTAATAAAACGACATATATGCAATTTTATAGTAAAAAGGGCAAAGGAAAGGACCTGTGCGTAAAATATGACAACTCAGTATTGAAAGAGGCTGAAACTGTTAAATTTTTGGGAATAACCATTGACAATAACTTGTCATGGCAGACACATATCGACAAAACCTGCAAAAAAATTAACCAATATGTATATCTTCTTAGATCCCTAAAACCGCCACTGCCGAAACGGCATTAATGGCTTATCATGCGCATTGAGATGTATGGAGTTGACACCGCAATGCAGTGCTTGGTCACATTCAAGAGACGCTATATAGCCGCAGTGCACTTAGTCGGCCGCAAGCTCTTCTGCGTACTTGACGTATGATAATTAAAAAAAAACAAAATAAAAGTCACAAAAATGCCTTGGTGTGTCTTAGGATATTGTAAAAATAATTCCAAAAACACTTTCAAATGCGACGGCATAACATTTCATCAGTTATTCTTATTTAATTATTTTCAATTAAAATACGAACATTTAATTACTAGGCGAAGAAGCGCGCCATTTCGCATTGTCATAGAGTAGTAGATTCAGAGGGGAATGTAGGCAGAATACAGATATCTATGATGAGACGACGATGAATGAAGTATTCACATAGACGAGTTTGTATTTTGGTAATAATATAAATACGGTATTACGTATACATTATACATGCATACATTATAATTGTATTTATAAATATATAAGTAATTTGAATTTAGTAAGTATGTAGTGGACTTTGGACGCATACTTAATAATTATATATTTTAATATACATTATTAAATTTAATATGCATTTATAATATAATTATTATAAATGCGAAAGTGTTTCTGTCTATCTATCCGTCCGTCTGTCGGTTTGTCCGTCCATCTGTCTGTCTGTCCCTCTGTCTGACCGTCCGTCTATCTGTCTGTCTCTCTCTGTGTTTGTTACCTCTTCACTCCTAAGCTGCTGTAACGGCTTTGCAAAATTTTGGTATGTACTATGTACTTTGGTTTTTGACCGACTTCCAAAAAAGGAGGTAATACTTTTGGCTATATGCATCCTCTATCAGTTGTATCACGGGGAGTGCTCTAAGGACCATCCCATCACCTTGTGGCGGTCTTCCACCGTGCATTTTTCGCGTAATTTTCTTCCGCGCACTGCAAAACTATGGAACGCACTATCGCCAGAAGCATAGGCATATTCCCACGCATCTGCAGCTCTTCTGACGTTACGAGTGCCCATGGGCGACGGTTGTTGCTTTCCATCAGGTGACCCGTTTGCCTCGTTATTTTATACTTACTAGATGTTCCGCGCGGCTTCGCCCACGTAATTTAAGAATGTCACGGAAGCCGTACATTTTTCCGCAAAAAAGAAACCTTTCACGTGGTCTATTCTTCATGTGTGCCAAATAACATAAAATTGCTCCAGTGGTTCGTTAGATCAGCCCTATAAAATAATTTCCCCCGTTTTTTCACATTTTCCTCTATTTCTTCGCTCCTATTAGGTTTAGCGTGATAAAATATAGCCTTTCTCGATAAATGGGCTAACGCTAAAACAATTTTTCAAATTGGACCAGTAGTTCCTGAGATAAACGCGTTCAAATAAGCCTTTTCAAATAATTCCCTCCCGTTTTTTCCACAATTTCAACTATTTCTTCACTCTTATTAGTTGTAGAGTAGAAAAATATTTCTTTTTTCTTCGCTCCTATTAGTTGTATAGTAGAAAAATATAGCCTATAGCCTTTCTCGATAAATGAACTATTTAACACTGACAGAATTTTTCTAATCGGACCAGTAGTTCCTGAGATTAGCGCGTAAGATTAGCGCGTTCAAATATATTTCCGTTCCGTATTTTCCACATTTTTCTCTATTTCTTCGCTTCTATTAGTCTTAGAGTGATAAAATATAGCCTATAGCCTTCCTCGATCAATGGGCTATATAAAACTTAAAGAATTTTTAAAATCGGATCAGGTTATATAGGAATCGGTTCTTGAGATTAGCGCGTTCAAACAAACAAACAAACTCTTCCGCTTTATAATATTAGTATAGATAAAAAATATAATTAACTTCCATGTCCTTGACAAATCGTACTTGATGTTGATTAGTGAAAAAACCGTGCCTATATTTAGCGACTTGTAGTTGACTTAAAAGTTGGATTTCACTTAACTATTTCAACTGAAATCCTTTAGTCATGCTCATGCAGAAATAAACGAATCTTTGTTTGTATTCCCCTATTTTAGATGAGCCGCCATATTAAATGATCAAACGAACTTACCAAGTGAAGTTCGATCATTATTATATGAGTCGCTTCATTCGAAGATATATAATTATTAACCAGTAGATTATATCTTCGAATGAAACGAATAAATATAATGGATCTAAAATGACATTACATTCGTTTACGAAATTTATCCATACTGTTATTATAGGACTGCATAGAAAATAACTATTCCGCTATCGTGGATGGTCGGCCGTTTTATATTTTATTTATAGTGATGTCACTGTATCGTGCATTGTCATTCAAACCAAACGTGTATACAAAATTTCAGCTCAATCGGTTAAAATATTATATGTACATGCAAACTTACTTCAAAATTGAGTTCAAAAATTCCACCCGAACTTACATAATAATGTAAATAACTAAATAATAATACACAGAGCAAGTTAAATAAAAGCTTTTAATAATGTTTAGTAAAAATATTTCTTTTATTTTATCCACTTTCAAATAGAGTCTGCGTTCATTCGAGTGTAGGCACAAAACTTTGTCACTTCTGCGGTACTGATCTATAGCCATCACCGCCCCGCCTCTCACCCTGCTCATTCTTCAAGTGCGACATGTTTTTTGTTGGCAATAGCAACTCCATACATCTCAATGATCATGCGTTTGTCATGTCGGCACTCAGATATGGCATAATTATATGGGCCAACTCTGTCGATATTGCACGACTATTTATTGGACAGAAAAAATGTATCCGAGCCTTATGTGGGGCTCACCCTATGGAATCATGCCGCCCCCTTTTCAAAAGGTTAAATATTCTTGGAGCGAGATAGATGGAATACCTTGGGGGCGGCTTTTGCCCAGCAGTGGGATAGTATAGGCTCATAAAAAATAAATATTCTTACGCTACCTTGTTTATACATATATGAGATAGGCATATTTGTCAAAAAACACATTTCAGTATATTATACAAAAAAGTCTCAGTTTCTAGAATGAAATACTAGGTATCCCGAACAGTTAGTTTTACCTAACACAAAAACAACTTTAGCTAGTAAGGGTTGCTATAATCTCAATCAAAATTTATAATAAATTACCCAATGACATAAAAGAATATCCATTATCAATTTTTAAGAAAAGACTATTCAATAGGCTACTTGAGCTACTTTTTTTCTTCATGCTAATCGCTTCTTAATCATTCATTTTCACAAAAAAAAAAAAACTAATATTTTAATATTTTACACAGTAGAAACCCATAAAAATGTTTATTGAAAAATACGCCTCTTAAGAGCCCGGGTTACCCTCGAAATTCTCATACATACGTAATACCAAAATCATTTTCTCATACGAAAATATGTAACATGTTTCAGTTATTTTTCATCTTAAAATAGTAATTACCTAGGTTCCTGTACAAAAATTAACTTCAAAATATTTAAACACTAAAAAAATTTTCTTGTGTATAATTTTTTTTTACTAAATTTATTATTAAATATTTAAACACTAAAAAATATATGCATAAATATTAAATTTACTACAAAATATTTCAATTCTAAAAAATATTTTTTACTTTTACTTACCTATATTTTTATGGGAAGTGCCTACTTCCTAATTTTTTGTTATTTTAAAAAAGGAAAATTTAAAATAACTTTAATAGAATGTAATATAAAGAATTTAATTTAATTGTGGCTTACACATTCTGAATTTTTACTACTGCAATAGCTGCTCCTCTCGCTGCATCACCACCGGAAGTAAATTCCAAAGGCAAGCTATAATAATGCTCAACAGCTCTCTGCAAAACAGCATTTCTAGACAGTCCCGAACCGTTTCCAACTATTCTCTTTATTTTGGCCTTTTGCAATATTTCTTTTGGCATCATACAGTGCAAATTGTCAATCAAACTGTGGCAAAGAGATTTAAACACTGAAGCTAGTTGGATATTTGACAAATCAATGTTTTCTACGCTAGCTTTGCTAGTTGGTGTATGCCTCTCACCGAGCAGTAACGGTGAGATCTTCATATTTGAATCAGGAGCGTTTAAACCAAGAGCGATAAGCTTTTCCCAAACTTTAGATTGTGGAATGTGAAACCCAAATTCTAGCATCCATTTCTGAAGCATTTTTACGAAAGTTGCTAGAACATTTCCTCCATTCAAAGAGGCTGCTACCACTAGATATTTATTATCAAAGTATGGCAAGTGCTCAATTGTATTGCATCCCAAATCAGATATTGAGTCTGAAACAATAGCGAGTTGGGCTGAAGTTGATATATTCAAAACTGCATCTTGCTCTGTCTCAAGGGTGGAAATTATAGAACATTGGAGATCACCCATGGCGACACCAACAGGGGTTCCTTCGGGGATGCCATTCCACGAGCTCTTTAAAACCCCTGCCGCTTTCCCACTTTTGATAATTTTTGGCAAGAGATTTACTGGAAAGTTTATAGAGCTCAAAATTTTAGTATTCCACTCGTTTTGTTCAGTATTGAAATACCCCCAACTTGCAGCATTCTGGTCTGATATGACCGGAGTATCCAGATCACAGAGCATAGCCACAACAAAATCTTGAACTGTGGCTGAACAGCTGAAGTTCTTGAGTTTCTCAGGTTTGTGCTTCAACATCCATAAGAGTGTGGCACATGCATAGCCAGAGTAGCACTTGAGGTGTGAGTCTGGTTTCGGAAGGGTCTCCAAGAATTCTGGCTTGCATCTTGTATCTTGCCAAGTGTATAAAGCCGACATGTTTTCTCGTATGGCGTCAAAACGCACGACAACACCTTCTTTTTCTATCTTCTCCCATGCTCTGAAAAAAAAAAATTTTCTGTAGTATTTCTTAATTCTTAACTTAGTTGGCCCATTTAAAACAAGCTCCAAAAAAATACTCGCTCGTCAATAGTCATTATGTCAAATTACAGTAACAGAAAACAATTACCATGAAGAACGATGTTAAACTCAGTTAAACTAGATGACGCCCGCAATTGCGCCAAAATTCATTTATCGCGTGAGAAATGTATATTTTTCCGGGATAAAAAGTATCCTATGTCCTTTCTCGGGACTCAAAGTATGTCCATACCAAATTTTAGCAAAATCAGTTCAGCAGCTTGGGCGTGAAGAGGTAACTAATAGACAGGAAGACACACTTTCGCATGTTTAAGTATGGATACATAATAAAAAACAAACTACAGATTCGTCAAGATGCCAGGTCTAAAAAGGAAGCTGTGTTCCCAATTAGTGTTTTTACCTGTTCCTCCACAAAACGACTCCGTGCATCTGGCCACAGACACCGATCCTGTTGACGTGGCGCAATAAATCTTTCGGCAGTCTCGACAAGCAGTAATGGACCGCTGACACTATTTTGGGAACATCCTGCTTGTTCCCTTTTATCCCCTGATCGCTGGGTATATTAGCCGCCGTATCCTTGTTCTGTTTCGCCAGAAGTTCCTTGGTAATTGGATCGTAGATGCACACTTTTACGGACGTAGTCCCAATATCCATGCCCAGGATGTACGCTTTATCCGTCATCTTGAGCTGTTTGAGTGTAGGCTGAGGATAAATATTATTTGTTTGCTAGCGTCGCGAAGGTCGCGAATTACCGATAACCGCGTAATCGCAAGTGATCACTCGACAACGTACGGCACTGTCAGTCGCGGGAGAACTAATGTGTGAGGCGCGCGCTCGCCGCTCGACAGACCGAGCGTCGTAACTCGTAGCCGTATTACGTAAACTTTAATCATCTCAGTATCAACAATGTTATCGCACAATATATTTTATCGGCTAATAAAAGAATGACATATTCCTAGGTACTTACCAGTTATAATTAAAGAATCATTAAAATATTGTTTAAATGCGTCGCCACTCGCCAGCTTGGCTCTTCTGCTTCATTAGTCTCGACTCTCGCCCTACCTCCCAGCAATCAAAGTCTGCGATAATTTATTTCCCGCATAGCATAAATTATAATATTTTGAGTCGCGAACACAGTATCTTATCTCAATTCCCCACCGAATTTCCTTTTAAATGAATCTGACCTTAATCGCGCCGCCGCGCCGCCGTCCCGCGAGGCGCGATCGTCTATCGTCCCAGCTGTTAGCATGACTAGAAAATATATTATATATTATTAAATTCGTTCACAATCCAATTGCCGTTACAATTTGTTACGCAGTTATCTCCTTTGTTCAAATTACGAATAAAAAATAAATTAAAACTATTTGTAAGTATGAATTGAAAAACAAGCTCTCTTTAATACCTAGGTACATAGAAGAAGTGGTATCAAAAAACGAACAGCTAGCCAGCGCAGTTATTAATATGCTGCATGATGAATGGTCTATTTCGTATGTCGTAGTAAAAACTTTACTGCAATGCGGCTGGCGCGTCAGCGTTCTGGGCTATTAACGTTCAAATTGATTTTATCATAAGAATAACTGCTAACGACTCATCAAATAGCTGGCGTGAATAATGTCACGTATGGCATCAGCTGATCTCCCCAGTCCCAATTCATCAGTGATTCACATTTTACTCAAACATAGCCAAGTCCGAAAGGATAATTAGAAACATTTGTGTGGAATTCAAAGCATTCGTTTAAAGCCAAAGGTTTTGGTAAAATCTGGTGGACTAGTAAAAACATATGAGATCTACCTTTTCAAAAAGTAAGATCTCATAGTTTTTCGCTGCTTTCACATTAGTCATTCCGTGGCTATTTATTTTTAAACATTCTGTGCTTCACACTGAGATCTCATCTAAAATGCCGCCACGAATTATCTGTCTGATCGGTGATCCCTAAAAGAGATGGCAACAATCCATAATGTCCGCTGAAATTAACGTTTAGCATGTTAAACATTTATAAAATTATATTTATCAAACAGAACGTAAACGATTCTAAAGATAGGCTGCTCTCTAGCTGCGATGAGGAATAACCCGCTTAATAATAGATTGAAGACTTGTAATTGATGTTAGGTAGGTATATCGTATAAAAGTTTAGCTTGGTATTGGTTTAATAAAATAACCACCAAAATATAAAAGTAACATAGCACACAAGCCTGATACCTACCTAGTACTTAGTATGTTTGATTGATAGAACTACGTTTAAGGCGCTATATTGAAAGTTATTTTACCGCAAGGGCAATTTTATACTTAATTTGAATGACTATAAAGTCGTGAATACGCTGCGGTCAGAAGCTATCGGCTCGCTCGGAAAACATGCGAAAAAACGTAATTTTAATTATTTAAAAAATAACTAGGAGCATTTAAGCAAAATGATTCTATACGATTTTGAATTGCAAAGGTGTCTATCAATTAGACTAATTTCCTACAATACATCTATTTTCGTTTAATTTTTAATCTTCAAATTTCGTATTTTTAAGAGGTCATTTCGATTGAGAAATGTATCGAGGCAAAATACATTAATCGTGTTTCTAGTTCTTCTTAAACCTAGATAAGGCTATGAAGATATGTATATCTCATTACCAGATTTGTAACATTTCTGAGGGTCCTATAGTATTACGTCAAAAACGACAGTTTTTTCAATATAGCGCCTTAAGTGATGCAAGAAGAGTCGCGCTTTTGCAATCGATACCCTTACGCCACAATAAAACTAGGATAAACTCCGATGACCGATCCCTAAAACTATAAATTCCCACAAATAACCTAATCAACTTAGTAAGTTGAACTTACTAAAGAAATACGTACATGTAAATAAAAGTTTTTTTTTTCTCGTCTTTATCCGATATGTTTAATAATCCTTCAGGCCCCGCGCGAGCACCGGTGATCGCGACAACAATAGAATACAATAGCAATTCCTGGAAATTCCGACTGAAGTATTAATTTAGCCAAGCAAATTATAGATATTTACATAATATTTATTATAGAATGAATCCATCGTCGATGGTCTGAGTACAATTTCCATTGTAGCTGCCACACCGTATCGTAAACATGAAAATTGTTTTGATCAGTATGGAGCAATCGATTTACAAATACACGACCGAACGCTTGTTTCATAATGTTTTAGTATGCCATTATGAAAGCTCTTATACTCTGACCTTATGCTGAAAAGATTTCTAACCAAGAAGCAAATAATGAAATAGTTAAAATTAGTAAATACTTAACAACTACAAGCCGTTTGTAACCTGGCTGAATCAGAAACGACTTGCCTAGCTACCTCCTTTAGATCCCCATGATTGCTGGATACATTCTTCAGTTTTTACTTTTTAGATCTCTTCGTGATACGTACCCAATGATATTCTACTTTGAGTTTTTTATATAATATCATTGTACTTACCAATATACTAATACTCTGTCTACTTGCCTTAATCGATATTTCAATAATTGATATTATACAGGGTGTAACAAAAACTAGTGATAATACTTTAGGATGTGTACGTGTTCCCTGTAGAGAGTTCACTGTGAAAGTAGCAGCGCTGAAAGACCAAAAATTTTTTTCACTTTTGTAAGGGGAAACTCGTGACGCTCGGGCCCTTGCCCATACAAAAGTGAAAAAAAATTTTGGTCTTTCAGCGCTGCTACTTTCACAATGAACTCTCTACAGGGAACACGTACACACCCTAAAGTATTATCACTTGTTTTTGTTACACCCTGTATAACTTTACCTGCCTTTAGTCGTTATTTGAGAAAAAATAATATGATGCCTTATTTTTAAGCCAGCGACCATTGAGATGCCAGCGACTAACGAGTGGCATTATCGCTGTCATCGTTAGCTATTTTCGCTTGAACATATTTTCTATTAGTTGAGGAAAAGTTTGTTTATAATAAACAATTTGTTATAAACAAACTCAGCCTTGGTTTACGATTTAAAGACATTTTAAAGTAATTTGTGCTAAAATATTTCTGTTGCGATGCCTGAAATATTTTTTCTCTAACTTTTTTCTTAGCTTTACCCTGGTGTCTAGATCACTTACATAGTTTAAGTCAATTGAATAAATGGTTCTCGAGTTGCTGTTCCTCCACAGTTATATTGAAACACTGAAAATAGAATTCTAGACTGATAATAATTATACAATAGAGTTGAAAATCGAACACACACGATGGTCGGTTGCCGCGTGTTCCATTTCCAAGTTTCAACTGTATGAATTTTCTATGGTTTCATTTCCAGATTTCCAAAACCCAAAATTTATTATATTGTTTTAGTAGTTATTGCCGACGGCAAAGAAAGTTCACCAGCCAAATTCTAAATGGCCGAGAATATCAGATTCATTTCTTCGAATTGATTTAAGACAGGCCCCACCCAATATAAATGCATCAGTTTCAGCAATTCCAAAAACTAATAAATAATAATAATGTAACAATATCATACCATTTCAAGAGCACTCTTTCAATAAAGTTTTATCTTATCAACCAATTTTCACAGGGATAGAATATTGTTAACTCAGTTCATCCACTGATAAGTGTGAGAGATAAGTTTAATCAGTTAATCCTTCGATCAGGTATTCTTGGAAATGCTAATGTATTCTATTGTTGACGCGGTCACCGGTGTCCATGTGGGGCTTAACGGGTTAATTTTATCAGCAAGTATTTGTAAAATCTCCAGAGTTTACGTTATGTTTATTTAACTTTCTACTTACTATTCTACTACTCAATATTCTACATTCCGATTACGCGATAAACTACAAATTAATGTTTGCTCTCCGCGCGCTACGACTAGAATGATCAGTGATCAGCACATTGGTCATGCACTGCCTGTCTTGTCAGCACCCAAAACTAAAGGGCTAAATAAATGCTATTATTTTATTTTTAATAATAGTTTTATTTCTTTTTACAGACCACATTCAAAATGGGTAAAAAAAGCAAAAAAGCAGATAAAACCTTCGAGATGAATGAATCACAATCTGAAATGGTAGCTGTGGAAGATAATATAACAAAAGATAAAAAGTCGAGGAAAAGAAAAAATAATAATGAATCTTCAGATTTAGTAGTAAATGAAGAAACTCCTGTAGAAGAGCCTCTAAATAAAGAAAAGAAATCAAAGTCTAAAGAAAAATTAAGCGAAAGTATAGAACAAGATAAAGAAGTTACTGAAAACCAGAAAACAGCAGACTTAACAACTAAGAAATCTAAACAAATTGAGCAGATAGAAGAAAGTCAAGAACAAAAGACCACTAATAAGAAGGATAAGGTGAAAAATAAAAATAGCTTGAAACAAAACGATCAAAACAAAATTAAAAATAGAAAAATAATTTTTGAAGAAGATACAGGCGAAGCCATAGAAGTTTCAAAAAACAAATCAGACAAAAATGATATTGATGATCTTAAGGAAGAAGACGTAAACGACGAAGATATTGATCAGTTCTGCAATGAAATAACTGAGGAAGACAATGCGCAATACGAAAATTGGGTACAATTAATTGAAGCTAAATTAAAAAGCAATAAATTAAAGTCAAAGACATAAACATGTACTATTTAATTTTCCTTGTAGTGTAATGTGTAATTTATTTGGTTAAAAAGCCGTACTTCAGGATCGAACGATCGTACTAGCATGGTATGCTCCCTAAGGTGTTAGGAACTCAGGACTCAGGAGTTCAAGACGGGATATGCTAAGGAGCACAAATCGGAATACTGAAATATTTTTATATTATACACATGAATCGTATATACAGTTAACGATACCGCATTATAACTACCTAATAACTATAGGCTTATAGAGTTCACTTCATGAATACATTAACCCAACATTAACCATCCTCTCTATAATATTATAATTTTTTGCACTTACTATTGGGCCTTTGCTATCATAATAATTCATAACTAGCTAAAAAGCCGAGCTTTGTGAGGGCTCGCGTCGTCACACCTTGGCTGACTGATGATAACACATCTACATATAAATAAAAATTACTATGTTAAACTACGCGCAAACCAATAGGTTTTCGATGGTTTTTTTCCGTTTTCCCGTAAAGTGTACCACAAAATGTAAATAATAATATGAAATTATTATGGGCCCACTGTGTCCCACTGCTGGGCTGCTGGAAATATACTTTGAAATTATTATAGCCATAAACGTATGACGACAGTTTATATTATAAGTCTATGATTATAGCACTCAGTTTTGCTTTCCTTGATTATCGATATCATATAATATTTTTTCATCACAATCAAAATATCAGGAGTTCAAAGCTATTTTTATTGCTTTTCGTTTTCGCTTTGTAAAAAAATATAATGTCAAAATTCAAATGTCTAATGTCAGTCAGTTGTCACGTGTCAAAATAATAATATTTTATATTTTTATAGGTTAGATCTAGATCTCAATCTCAATTCCTTAAAACTATAAATTACGAAAATGACTAGATTTGCTCGAGCTAAGGGCTCTAAATCTTCTAACGTAAAGACGGCGGAAGACAGCACACCATGGGAAGTAATGAAGGAGCAGTTGCTAAAATCAAAACAAGAAAATGAAGAATCACAGAAACGACAAGAGGTAAGGCATGTTTATCTCATCTTGCAATAAATATGAATACTATTAGAAAGTAGAAACTAAAAAAATTCGTCCTAAGTGTTGGTGTTACAATTGTTACAGCTGTTTGTAATGTTTTAAAAGTATTAAAATTATATCTGTTTATTAGTTTCAAGTAATTTACTTACATTTAACAATCTATTTTATTTATAGGCAGAAGAACAAAGGATTGAAAATTACAATAACTTTTTAAAAGAGCACAAGAAACAAAAGAGAAAAGCAACGTGGTGTGAATTTCCAGAAGCAGAGCAACCGAAAAAGTCCAAAAATGATGACAACACATCCACAGTGCAAGTTGAAAAGGACAAAAGTAAAAAGAAAAAGAAGAAGAATAGTGTAAGTGAAACAGAAGTTGCACAATCAGAATCCAACATCCAAAATGAAAATAAAGTTGAAACTACAGACAAAGAATCTGCACCTCAATCAGATGAGGTAAAAACAAAGAAGAAAAAGAAGAAAAATAAAAAAGCTGCAACACAAAATGAAGAATCCACAAATGAACCAAATCAAAATGAATCTGTGCCTAAAAACAATGCACAAACACAAAATCAGCCCAAAGCTAAAAAGAAATTTCAAAATGAACCAAAAAGAAGGAAAGTTATAAATGACAAAAGTTTTGAACTAATTATAAATGGAAAGGAAGTTGAGCTAGTTAGGTTCGATGGATTTCCAATAATGAAGAAAGACGCTGAAAGGTTGCAAGAACTAAAAAACAATATGATCAAGAAAGGCATACCCAAAAGTGAGGTGCAGAGGAATATGAAATTGGAGAGGCGACGGGCAGAAAAAGCTTTGGCTCGGATGAAGCGTGAGGTCTGCTATAACTGTAGAAAAGGTGGTCACAATCTGTCAGACTGTCCGGATTTAAAGTCAAATATACCAGGGAAAGAGGCAGCAGAAGGAGTGTGCTTTAAATGTGGATCTACTGAGCACAGACAGTTTGAATGCAAAGTACAAAGAGACAAGGAGTTCAGATTTGCCACTTGCTTCATCTGTAAGGAATCTGTAAGTATTACAATTTATGAAAAAACCCAATTATTGTATATGTTACGCTCAAAGACCGAAAACGCTCACGTTGTGGTCATAGTGAAACGGCGGCGACGCGAAATTCGCGCCGTGGCCCTACTGAAAACGGCCACGACGTGTTCTAGAAATCGAGAAAAGCCATGACGCGTTCTGAGCATTTAAAAACAGCCACGACGCAAATTCGTGTTGTGGCCCTAATGAAAACGGCCACAACGCATTTTGAAACCAAGCCGGTTACGCCGGAGTAATTTTGGCTTGGGCACTATAAAATTACTCCCGCGTAACTGGCCTGGTTTCATTGAAACCAGAGTGCTCTTGTGTATTGCGCACTCACTTGGGCACTATAAATTAATTACTCCTTAACTGGCCTGGTTTCATTGAAACCAGAGTGCTCTTGTGTATTGCGCACTCACTTGGGCACTATAAATTAATTACTCCTTCTTAACTGGCCTGGTTTCATTGAAACCAGAGTGCTCTTGTGTATTGCGCACACACTTGGGCGCTATAAAATTACTCCTGTGTCCTACGTAACTGGCCTGGTTTCAGAACGCGTCGTGGCCGTTTTCGTTAGGGCCACAACACGAATTCGCGTCGTAGCTGTTTTTAATTGCTTAGAATGCGACATGGCTTTTCTCGATTACCAGAACGCGTCGTGGCCGTTTTCATTAGGACCACAACACGAAATTCGCGTCGTGGCCGTTTCACTATGACCACAACGCGCTGTGAGCCATTTTTTCGCTCACTGAGCGTTTTCGGTCTTTGAGCGTAACATATACATAATTTATTCTATACAATGTTATTGAATCTGTGGAATAAAGTATAATTTTTGTAGAATCAAGAGTAACATTGTTTACACTAAAAATAGTGGTTGAATAAGTAATTGACAAAAAAAAAACATAACTTCAAGTTTTACTAGAAACTTCTAGATAACAAGTTATTAATTGAAGTTTTCTTTTTGGATAACTTAGGGAAGTTATTGTATAATATATTAATTGGATTTATTTATGTACTTTACAGGGTCACATAGCAAGACAATGTCCTGATAATCCCAAGGGTCTGTATCCAAATGGTGGATGCTGCAAGCTCTGCGGAGATGTTACTCACTTGAAGAAGGACTGTCATACTGTAAGTTGCTACTTCATTTGTTTAAATGATACTTTGTTGCGCCAAATTCGTTTGTCACGTATGAATAGGGTTGCCATCACCTAAATTGCCATCGTCGAGCCGGTCAGGCACGACAAAATTCCCGGACATTTGGCCGAAATGTGGTTATTTCCCCGGACACATCCTCTTTAACTGTTAATTTCCATCAAGAATTTGTAAAAGTCTGACACAAAGTCCGTGCAAGAAACCATGTGTATGCTTAACATGTTTTTATCTTTAGCTTATTGCTGCATGAGTCATGAGTGTCATGACTAAAAAGTTAATTTCTCTCAACAAAACTGTCCGGATTTTACCCGGACACTTTTCAAAAACCCTGCTGGATGCTCCCCGGACGCCCTTTAAACTAGGACAAATCCCGGGAAATCCGGAAGGATGGCAACCCTACGTATGAACCGCACATTTGTCTGTAATAAAAATTAAAAACTATCCTATGCCCTTTCTTGATTATCAAATAATTCCAACTTTTATCAAAAGCATGAAGAGGTGACAGACAGACATACTTTCAAATTTATAATTGGAACAAAGTTGGCACATTGCGCTAGACCAGGGATGGATAAACTTTTTCCTTCGCGTGCCAATATAATCCTAACAAAATATATGGCGGGCCAAGTTGTTGCATTTTTGACTATGTTAAGGGCCTTCCCTACAGAGATTCCGTAATTTACTGTATTTAGAGCCTTATAAACTCATAATTTGAAAGCTACAAAGTTATAATAAAAATACAGCAATAATCTTCAGTATATCAACATTCCCTTCCACGTTTTAAATTTTCTATTTTTGTTTATTGTACTCATTATATCAGCTTCCAAATTAAAACCAATTTATTAAAATTCAAGCGTACATTCAGCATCTCCTTAGTATTTACAAATTACTTTTACATATCTAAAACACACGCCAATAGATCGACAATATCATAAACTACATATTCCACGTTAATTTTTTGTAGGTCAATTTTGAACTAAGTTAAGTAAAAAAATAGGGTTTTGGTGCGATCTCGGCAACGCGGCAAATGTATGGTCAAGGTCGTTTGCTCGGGGGACAGCCTTAATTACTGAAATAAAAATATAGATATGTATTTTCTGAAACACCAATTCATTGTGAAAATATAACAAAATAACTGTTGGAATAAAAAATAAATTAGAAATTTTAATTAAATTAAACTTTTGGAGATGGCCCGCGGGCCGTAGTTTCCCCATCCCTGCGCTAGACGGAAAAAGTTGTGACGACACTTTTTGACCGACACTTATTTTAGTACCTGCGAAGTAGGGGCAGAGGGCGTTGATGTGGCGATGACGTCAACTGGCGGGAAATTTAAAACTTCGTTCCATCCGGTTGTCCCTTGACACCTCTCAAGTTTTTTTTTCTAAAGATATGGATGTTTAAAGACAATCAAATGTAAAAAAAATATTGTGCTCGGTATATATTTCCAGTATTTTATTAAAATTAAAGAGAGTAGTTCTCGACTTGCAAGTGCCTCAAGAGATACCAAGGGGCATGGGCAGAATATATAAATGAAATATATGTTAGATATTTTTTTTTCACAAATACATATTATAATATTAACAATATAATATAATATCTTATTTACAGGTTAAAGAAAAGAAGGAGGAGACATCAATTAAGTTGCCAACATTAAATAATGATGTTGAAGACATTGGTTTCAAGCCGGCTGCGACAAACACCCAGCAAACAGAAGTGAAGAAACCCAAGAAAATCAAATTTTAAACATGTATGTAAATATATTTTAATTCTTAATTTTTTGTATCTAATTCAAAATAACTTTTTCTCCTTTTTAAAATGTGTACTTGTTAGCCATTGTGGCTTTGGACCTAGCAGTAGGCTAGATTCCGTGGACTTTGTAGAAGTAATTGACACTTTTGTCTACCTACTCTATAATATAATCAAAAGAAAGAGTTACGAAAATTATAAATGCTGCCAAATAAAAATTGGTCCCCACTCCTGACCCACTAAATAAAATATTATTGAATAGTAGTTACTATGTAACTCCTGCCTGCAAATTTAGGTATGGTCGCAGCTTGAAATTTTTAAGGGCCATCTGCCATGACTCATTCGCATCACTTGGATCGCATATATGCAAAATAAGGTTGTTTAAAGCATCCACTGTTGGCAAACTAAATTTAAAGTTAACGAACAGGAGTAATCAAAGAAACACTGCGTATAAAGCCAAATATTTATATTTTTTAATTTCTTGTACCAATGGATTTATAAATGCATCCTCTTTTAATGTTTTCTAATAGTTGATAGGTGTTGTTAGGAGATATCTGTTCATGTTGTTTATTATCTTCGACATGACGGCATACCAAAATGGCTCTTTGGCGTACAACTCGCTGCCAATGTTGCTGTTAGCGAAATCAGACTGCTGCTTGCCTGCAAAAACAAACATAAAAATATTAAAAATATAATTAACCTATCAACCCCCATAAGGATATCGGCGACCGCGACAACAATAGAATAACAAGAGATTTCCAAGAATCCGCGATCGAAGGATTAATAGTATAATATTTGCTATATTTCTCATCTTATTCCTCAGTCCTCCTGGCTCCTACTATGCAAGCTTCATAATAGATCAAACTACCAATTTCACGCTAAGAAGCCCCTAACAAAAGCTATCTCTTACCAACAGGCGATATGTCTGATCATTTACTCTAGCTGCTAGTATACTCACTTCCGCTGCTTGCTTTATTGTATTGGTTCTTGAAGTTATACCGGAGTCGTTCTTGGAAGTTGACGTCCAGGACAAACCGACCTATCTGATAGCAAACGTTTTTGCGCACATCACGCTGGGAGTTCAGAAGCGCGTACACCCGGACAATGGTCCTACCTGTGGAAATATTTTGGTAAAACTTATATCAGCAAAATTGATCAAGAAGAGAGCGTATTCCTTCTTAAAAGACCGGTAATGCACCTGCAACTCTTCTAATGTTGCGAGTGTCCATGGGCGACGGTAGTTGCTAACCATCAGGTGACCCGTTTGCTCGTTTGCCCCCTTATTTTATATAAAAATGTATGGTCAATGAATGTACATTTATAACGTGTTTTATACTACTAACAACATCCTCTTAGTTACTTTCAAAGGAATTTGAACGAAAAGTTCCTTTATAGTTTATACTTTGCCAAATACATTTTTTTAGTTGATCGACTATTACTCAATAACTTATGAAGTCTTCTAAAAGTTTACAGTTGTGACACGTATATCACATCGGACTAAATACTATAATATGATGGCTTGATTGATAGAAAATTTAACATATATTATAATATTTTTCACAGAAACATAAAATATAGTTAGGTTATAAAGTTATTACATTAATTGTACAAAAAGGGTAGGCCGGGCTCCATTTTTTTTTGCACATTACCTACAGTACTTTTTTGCAAATATTTTTGCGTATACTGAGCGGGTTAGCCGTGATAGTTTTCCTTTTAAATTGAGCATATTTCCTACTCCCGTCAATTTTTTCATATTTCCAGAAGCAACCGTTTAGACTTTAGCTGGTAGAAGGGGGGGACACTGGTCTCTAACGATTTTTCCTCTTTAAAACTTAATATTTTACAAACGGATCCCTAAATAGGAAAATGATCATGAATACTCATAATATTTTTAAAAAACCTATCCAACGACACCCCACACGATGGGGTGAACGCGAAAAAAATAATTCATCCCCGCTTGATGTGTAGGGAAGGTACCATAAAAAAATATATTTTTTAAATTTCATGTAGGTACCATAATATGCTTATTCATGCCAAATTACAGCTTTGTAGGTCCTTATAGTATAGTCTCTGAGAAAAACCGCGGACGGATTATTCCTTGTTGACTACGGAACCCTAAAAATGATTCATAGGCCATCTGGGCAGACATTATTTGGTCGGCCTATGGTTAGTCCAGTATGACAGTCAGCCGTAACACGACCAAGTAACATAGGTCTGCCGTCTACTCATAAATCACTAGATGACGCCCGCAACTCCGTTGCGCCAAAACTCGTTCAATGTCCTTTCCCGGAACTCAAAGTACCTCCATACCAAACAGCAAAATCGGCTGAGCGGCTTGGACGTGAAGAGGTGACAGACAGACACACTTTCGCATGTGTAATATTAGTATGGATATCCTATGATAGTACCAGATATAGCGAGCCTTGTGCGGCTTTTTGACGATTGATACAAGCAACCACGAATGAGGGCCATAATTGTCTATGATTGCTCATGTTGTAGCGCAATCATGGCTATGTAGTATGGAGGTAGGACCGAAGGAAGTACCTATGGCTTATATTATGTATTTAAAAAGGTAAGAGATAGACAGCGAGGTTTTGGCTCTCAATCTCGTAATTTATACTCACCATAGTTGATCACTAAAACATTGAGAGAATCTACCGGCCTGTACAAGAAGTAGCCTTTGGAGTAAGTCAACGTGGTGAGCGTGTACTTGGAACAGTTCAGCTGGAAATTTATCACGCGGTTGTCCGGGCTGAGGCTGCAAAAAAATTTACACTTCTAAATACGCACCCTACAGCCAGTCAGAAGGTCTTAAAAGTTTCTATCTACTGAATACTGATATATTTCAGAGGTTTTAATATGAAAAGTGAATTTTACTAGAAAAATACGTAGGTACTAAGATAACAAGAGGCTCTGAATATACGGTATCACCAAAATAATGAAAACGAGAAACTGAGCACTGAGTTCTTGAGTTGAGTTGAACATCTCTGTTCTTGCAGTTATTTTTTTTCATCCTTGCCGTGTTGCAGTATAATATCTGCAAAAAGGTGCCTCTATTGTTAAAGATGATGATGAGAATAAAAGAGTCAACCGGGCCATAACGCATCAGATCGGTTCAACGGTTGAACCGATCTTGGGGGTTGAGTTGAACTAAAACTTATACTTAAACCGAAAGGCCTCTGCCTCGAAATCAGCGGGCAGCGGGGCGGTGGCGGCGGCGGCGTGGGAGCGGCGCGTTCCAATGTACATAATATAATATGTATAGATTTCTATGGACCGGATCTCGAAAACTGCGGCGCGCTGCGTAATAAACGGCTACCCATGCCGCCGCCGCTGCTCCCGTCCCTCTGCCCGCAAAATTCGAGGCTGAGGCCATAGAGGAACTCACGTAAAATTGGAAGCCGCGCAATTGCTCAAGCCCGTCACGTTGTTCTGAGTGTTCACGAACTTCAGCGTAACGAAGTCTGCGTCGAAGTTTTCGGGGTAGAGCGGGTCTAGGGGTGATATCCCGAGTCCTGGTATACCATCGGTAATGGCGCTGTACGCGGCACTGAAGACTGCCGCGCCGGACGCATCGTCTGAAAGTTCAGGACAATGACGGATTTTTTTATAAGTATAGGCTGTTTTAATTTCGCCGTAACACGTACGTAATCTGCCGCCATTATAGGACGCTGCCGCCCATAGGCCATGGCCTATACTGCCTATACATAAATCCAGGGCTGGTTCAGTGCTGGTTATTGGTGCATCTGTGGCTGTATGGGCCTAATGTACTATATGCAGTGCAGGACCTCCGAGGGACCCTTTTTGTGTGTAGAAAAAAACTGGGAGCCTTCTAAAGAACGATCCGTGGTATAGTTTGCTTTACAATTACTCTATTAGTTGTCTCCTAGAGGTCGTCGTACAAAAAAGCCCACTTTAGCGAGTCTGGGTCAAACTAATAGCTAGCCATACTTAGTTTTCGTTGCTTGGATATTTGAAACAGGGGGCAATATAATATTATGACTCATATTATGAGTGTTTTAACTGAGGTTTAAACCAATTTGGCGCAGGTGGATATTGCTTATGAATTATGATATTTACATAGTGATGCGTAGTGCGTACTCATCAGTCATCACCAGAAACCTAAATAATTCAACAGTATTTATTTTCCTTATTCTATGCACTATGGTATTACGCAAAGTGAGAACTGTTGAAACTCTGTAAGAGTTTTCTTTATTTTCCTTGCTGGGAATATTGTAGAATGTTTACTTACCAGCGTTAATGGCGTAGACACAAGACAGGAAGATGATCAGTGCTCTCATCTTGGCAGGTGGCACAGGAGTGACACAGAACTAAAATCGCAACCTGATTCTACACGTTCCCATATTTATATGGTGCAATGATAGCAAAATGTCTTAAAACCACGTAAAACACTCGTTTGTAATTAATGGTTAATTTTGTTTACATTTTCTTGTTAAAATGTAGCAGTTACGTAATTTGAGTTGATGTCCTAAGTATTTATAAGGTCTTAAACTATTTATCTACTTCGGATGGAATAAAAACTTCAATACTTATCAAAAGTTTATTACACTAAAACAGTAAGAAAACCTATTAAAATATTCAGTCAGTTATTAAATACGAATCATAAGATAATAATAATTTAGAGTTGTCTAAGTCAAAACTTAAGACAAATTAGATCAAAGTGAAGGTTGAACTAAGCTATAATCATGAGAAATGGCATTATAAACCACCAATAAAGTGGTTGAGATCACAATATCAACCAAATTATCATATCAAATCATAATTCACATCATCTACACTACACCCTACAGTTTACAACGTTACAAAACATGTCTTTGATATTTTAAAATGCATTATATACTAAATTAGGAACACCTATTATAGATACGCTTCTACAGCCTACTTTTTACATTGCAACCAGCTAGGTAAAAGTTTATTTCAAACTAGGTATAGGTTGGTACTACTAATACATTTTCTTTGGTATAGGTAGAGTTATACGGTCGCTATACTCGCTGAGCACATAGAAATTCCATAATATCGCTAATAACCAAGTACTTATTAGTAAGTATTTTTCACTGTTGCAAAAATATATTAGTTGCCTAAAATAAATAAAGTTATAATACCTAGTTTCTTTAATTAAAAAATTACACTATTTTAATAAGTTTATAATCAAAGTAATCTCGTACATGCAGAAACAAAAAAAAATGCGCAAGTGAAAGAGACAAGGAAAAAATAGTTAAGAATTTCTACATGCTCATCAACTCCAGCCACTGATCTCTATTATACAAGTACGCTGGATCGATGATACCGACCTGCTTTTTGTGCCTATTGGAAGCGGAATCAGCGCCCCCATTATGGGGGCTGAGAACTAAATCTGACGTAACCATAACCAATAACAAAAATTGTCTTCACTAGTATTAGTTCCAAGTACTTTCACTACTGCGCCAATTTGGCGGCTTTCAAACGTCATTTATACGTCAGATTTAGTTCTCAGCCCCCATAATGGGGGCGCTGATTCCGCTTCAAATAGGCACAATAAATAGCTGTCATTTCAAAGGGTATCATCGGTCCAGCGTACTTGTATAATGGAGGTCAGTGACTCCAGCTTTTAATGTCCACCAACTATAGCGATTCCAAGCTAGCTTTCAACTGTTCCATGGACTGCTGTGCGATGTTGCCTGTTATACCCTCGGGGCTCTGAGGGTCTTCCCTCATGAGGATTCTGGCGGCGTCTGCCAGGCATTGGATGGGTTCTTGCAGTTTCTCCTTCAGCTTGTCCTTGTCTATGAGACCAGCGCTGTACTCGTTGCGGGCCATGAACATGAGGGGCGCGTGGAGCTCGTATAGCATCATGCCTGAAAAAAAGCAAGGGGGTAAGTGTTAAATTACCCTAAGGGCCTGTTTCATCACTTCCTGATGTGTCGGATAGGTGATGGATATAAGGTGCCATCCGGTGTCCGTCAGGGGTCGCTGTTGGGACCGTTGTTGTTCAACATATTTGTTAACGACATATACACTTGCTTTCGTCATTCAAGATTCCTCCTGTATGCTGATGACATGAAAGTGTTCAGAAAAATTTGTAGCCTGCATGATTGTCACCTGCTGCAGGAGGACCTTGGAAGAATTGAGGCATACTGTAATATCTACAAACTCGACCTAAACGTAGCAATATGTTGTTCAATGCCAGTTGATAAGTTGTGTTTTTAAAGATGTCTACTGACTAGTCATGTTTATAATTTCAGGCGTTTGAGTTTACAACTTAGCATTGAACTTGAACCGATGTGTATTAAGCAAGTATTAAGTAAATGAAGTTAGGATTTCTTAACAATGTAGCGCTACGTGGCGTATAGTCAGGCGCAGTCGCCGTCTGAAATTTTTAGGAGATTTTTTCGACAAGAGGGCGGTCCATTTACGTTGTACCATTGAGGAAATTGATTCCTATGCAGTTGACAGACCTACGCCAACGCCATGTGGTCGGCTTGTGTCAATAGGCTACTTGACCTATATTCAATTTCATTGAACAAATGTATATTTCTAGTAGAACTTGGCCTAGGAAACCGTATTTCACCCTTATCATTAAATAAAAGCTTATGATTGATAAATAAAGTCGATTTGAAAATATGATTTTATGAAAATAGGATTTGTACTGACGAAAACGCTTTTGCGTTACTTCCGATTTGGATGTGACGTCATTCTCATAGTAATTAATATCTTTTATTTATCGCGCTCGTCATATGTAAGTTTATTTGTACATAAATATTAAGAATAAGCCTAGAAAGATTTGTAAATATATTTTCTTAAATAATTAAAATAAAACATCAGTTTAAATATATTATCTCCATTTATCATAAACGTATGAGACAGTATATCATAAGTTTATGCCATTAATTGTAGACGGGAAATGAAATGGCCAAAACTTTTCTCCAAATGTTTTCAACATTACAAATGATTTCTAATTTCTTATTTAATTATTTTATAATTTTTGGGCACTTTCAGACTCGTTAGTTAGACATTTAGCACATAAAAATATTTCAATAAAGAGAGTTTAAAATACAAAACGTATGACGTCACACTATGACGGAGACAAGGCGGACAGTGTTTTCGGCGCCATTTAAAAGGCATGTTTTTCAATCAACATTTTTATGGGTTTCTACTGTGTAAAATATTAAAATATTATTTTTTTGTGAAAATGAATGATTAAGAAGCGATTAGCATGAAGAAAAAAAATAGGTCAAGTAGCCTATTAAATGTTAGCTGTTATCGGTCGGATGGGTTTAACATAAAGCGACTAAATTACGTAGGTCCCCCATTTGCCTAGGAATCAACTTCTCTGATAGTACCTTGATTCTTAAGACCTGCAGTGGTACTACAATTTTGTTATACGGGCCATCAACACGTTTGATCTTGGTGTCGCGGGACACTGATATAGTCCCGGCGGGCCGCATGCAGCCCGGAGGCAGTAGGTTGAGTATAGCTGCTTTAGACGATCTTATTCAATGAATTATAACCAAACTCGGTGATGCCCGCAACTCCTTTGCGCCAAAATTAGTTAATCGTGCGGGAACCGTACATTTTTCCGAGATAAAAAGTATCCCTTGTCCTTTCCTGGGACTCGAGGTATCTCCATGCCAATTTTCAGCAAAGTCGGTTCAGTGGTTTGGGCGTGAAGAGGTAACAGGTAGACACACTTTCATATTTATGATATTATAGTAAGTATGGAAGAATGGTTGTCCAGTACCTCTCATCCGACTGTCCCCCGGCAATATTACATCCAGCGCTTGCAGCACGAGGCGGCAGAAGCCCGCCTTCCGCTCCAGCATGAGGTCCGGTAGCTCATCAATGCTGTACTCCTCCACGCGCCCGTACAGCTGCGCCAGCGAGTGCTTCACTGACAGCAGCAGGGAGTGACGCGGGTGGAATACGGACTTGAACTGGAAAATTGAGGGTATGTGGTGAATTTATGTCAGCAGAATCGGGTATATCGACTGCATAAAGTAACTACTACTTCATAGATGAAGTCGAAGGACTAGAAATAATTCGATTTACGTTCATCACAAGTCTTTTCTCGAGAATGCGATGCTGATTGGCATCTACCGCCAACAACACTTGTCTTTGATGACCGCAAGGAAATACATAACAACGATTGGTGAGACTGGCACAAGCTATTCTACTTCTTCCATGGTCTGTCCCTTTATTAATTTGTCAGTCTAGTAGGTTCTTTCTACCTTATTAAGCAGCTGTTCTCTCATCTCAATGGCCTTAGGTCCGGGCTCTATGGCGTCCACCTGATCGATCTCCTGCTGCACCACACTCAGCATCTTCTTCATCGCCGCTCCTGAGGTCTTGAAGCCGCAGTTCTTCTCCGTGCATTGCCATTCAGCGTCGTTGTCTGTTTTAAAAGAAATTATATAGTATTGGGATCAGGATCTGTACTAAGTAATAAAGTGACAAAGTATATGCCCCGAGTAAAATAAGTTTGGGACCTGGCCTTGATTCTTGAACAAGGGCACATGGGTATTTTAAAGATAAATGTAACTTGGGCAACAAAATGTAAGGGTCCTTTTTTTTCACGCAGAGAAATGCATTACGCATTCGACGCAGGGGATACTAAACTCTTAGATTAAGAATATCTACAACTTTAGTTCCAACCACGAGGCGAGTTACAAAACTTTACGTCTGTTTTTGTGACCATAGATTTTTGAACTATTCCTTCAACTTGATCTGCTTGATGCTTCATCTTTCTCTTTAATCTGCTTTTACTTACCCAGAGGATTGGTAGACAATATAACCCCATTATCACACTTATTACACTTGAGTGTGCTGAGGTGCGTGCCCAGCTCGGTAGGGTCGGCGCAGCGCGGGCACTCGCACGCGAAGAACTTGGACTCCATCAGGTACTCGCGACGGAAGATGGTTGGGGTGAGCGCGTGAGTGTAACACAGGTGGAGAGCTTCGCCGGATTTTATGGGGGTCGCTGCTCGTACTTGTACTCTGTAAAGGGTATTTGGTTTCTTAGTGATTTTAAGTATTTTGATGATGTTTAATATATCCCACCAAAAACATACCTGTTATAAAATAGGGCCTAGTTCCTATAGGTTTATTTTTGGCCTAAAAAAAAAGAGTTGAAATCTAATCCAATACCAAGTAGGCCCTATTTTAACAGGTATTTTTTTGGTGGGATTTCAATACTTTTTTTCAAGAAATCATACCTGTCTTTATTGTTTTCTTTTTGTGCTACGCCCGATATAAACAATAGTTTCGATAGAATTAGAAAAGAATTATTATCTCAAGTTCGTAGATGAGCCGACTCACGCTTGACCGATTTCTTAAATGTCTTAATTTTGTGTTAATATACATAATTATTAATTATGCACGGCATGCGCGCGGCCTGCTGGAACTAGGCCTGCGCACTTCCGTGCGCTTTGATATATATACTTACTTCGGAGTATGAGGGTCAAAAATATTTACCACTTTATACGTGGGAGAGCC
Organism: Lysandra bellargus; assembly: GCA_905333045.1. Lineage (NCBI taxonomy): Eukaryota > Metazoa > Arthropoda > Insecta > Lepidoptera > Lycaenidae > Lysandra > Lysandra bellargus. The sequence continues at coordinate 5,431,936 of HG995360.1, forward strand.
ATGCTTCGGCACGAATGGGCCGGCTCAACCGGAAAAATACCACGTTCTCACAGAAAACCGGCATGTAACAGCGCTTGCGCTGTGTTTCGCCGAGTGAGTGAGTTTACCGGAGGCCCAATCCCCTACCCTATTCGCTTCCCTTCCCTTCCCTCCCCTGTTCCCTTCCCTTCCCATCCTTACCCTCCCCTATTACCCTATTCCTTCTTAAAAGGCCGGCAACGCACCTGCAGCTCTTCTATGCTGTGAGTGTCCATGGGCGACGGAAGTTGCTTTCCATCAGGTGACCCGTTTGCTCGTTTGCCCCCTTATTTCATAAAAAAAAAAATTTTGTTTTGTTTTATGTAGCTATGTGTTCGTTTGAAAAGTAAGTTCTAATGCATATCTACGTAAGCCTAGGGCACTTTCTATCTTTTTTTTTTAAATCTAGACAAGAAAGAACTTTATCGTAAAACGATAATGCCGTCCTCACTTTCTATCTTACAGGGTTAATCTACCGGTCAACTGTAACTGTTGGGTTAGCCGGACTTACATATTATACATCTTTTATTATATCTGTAACACTTACTGATAGTTATTTTGCAGGACGGTGTGAACCAAGTTGGGGACGCAGCTGTGTGCTGCCAACGCAAGTCGCGGATACACCGCGCGAATGCTGAACCCTCCTCGAGACGGTATTTCCACTGCATTTACCTGTAGAGTAGGCAATTGGTTAACGTGAGATGGCGTTGAGCATAATATGCTTCAATCATGAGAAGTGATAAGAAAGTCTATGGTTTTTGTGCAACGGCATAGTCCCATTTTCTAAAAGGAAGCTTCTTTACCTATGTGAAAAACATTACAAAAGTCAATATTTACAGCCGCTTCTTTATTTTCATAATGGGATAGGTCTACTCAATATATGCTATGGCTATGAGCTATCATTTGGAAGTGTCTTCTTGTTTTCAAAGATATCAAATTAGATATGTAGGTCACAACAGCGATAGGTGTCGTATTGTCTTCCGAAATTGCACGTTAGCAACTCATATGAATCGGTAACTTGAACGTGTGCCAGATTGCTCGAAACAATTAAAACGTCCGTGTTTTGTTCAACTTTGATCACCTGTCCGTCTGTCAATTAAACTGACGAGACGTTTCCAGACAGATATCATCATCATCGTGCCTTTGGTTCTATATTCTTATTTTCTTATACTACCAACTGCTAGCTGACGCTTAAAGAAGAGCATGGAGCTTGAACGATAGTGATGTCAGGAATCAGGATTAATGAAAATTGTGTGAGATTTGAGAATCTTACAATATAGTTTGTACTGTACTTATTACCTCAGTGCTTATACTAGTTATTTTACTATTTTCTTTTAGCCATTCAGTATTTAATTAGCTTATTTCTAAGTTGCTGTCTCCGTCTGATAGGTTGCAATAGCTACTTGACTAATAGTGACAGCCACATGAATTACCGTAACCCTAAAGTAAGTCTACAATTTCTATAAGCACTCAGTGGCCTTACCCATTGCAAGGCCTCGGGCGGAAGGTATTTGCGAGGCCCTGGGCGGCAGGTCTTTGCGAGGCCCTTTGTCTTACAAAAATACCTTGCGAGGCCAGGGGACTGCAAGAGTGAGGCCCCGGGCAATTGCCCTGTTTGCCACCCCCTAGGGCCGCGACTGTATGCAGTTCCTATAGAATCTAGAGCTACCTCCAGGATCCCGCAGACTTTCTGTACCAGCTCTTTGTTGAACCGGTCTCCGAGCTTGCAGTGGTCACTCAGGAAGTTAACTATGTTGACTTCATCCACCTCCCATGTTGGTCTCTTCTTCCTCTCTTCTGTGTGACTCTCTAATGTGTCTACCTCCTTCTGCCATCTTATTGGATCTTTCTCTTTTGCTAGCAGCAATCTGTAATGAGGTATGGTCAAAATTAGTTTACCATAGTAGAAAATGTACCTATTCTCTTGTTTTCCGAAGTATTTTCATAATACTTACATAAAACAATTTTTATTTTTGTAGCGCTAACCGATGGAAAGTAAACCGTGGAGGATAGACAGACAGACGAAAAATCATGACAATATCATGACTTCGTAAGTTCGTAGGTACTCTACTGCATCTGTAACTACGAAGTCAAGTAATTGCCATAATATTATGACCAGCTATTTATTTTCAGACTCTGCAGTACTTCTCATAAGCACTTGACCGCTACGTTATTTTGTTCATAAAAATAAATCGGATCTATTCCAATCCAACACTGAATTTATTGAAAGCGATAACTCAAGTTCATTCGCCAATCTATTTTTAGAAAATCGATTATTCAGAATCCAAAACACTTTCTTCGACAACTATTAAATCAATCGACTACATTATGTAAGCCGAAAGTTTTTATGTTTGACTGTCGGTATGTGTGTCTGTCTGTTTGAACTTATTTTGCTGAAATTTGGAGATACTTTGAGTCCCGGGAAAGGATATAGGATACTTTTTATCCCAGAAAAATGTACGTTTCCCGCGCGATAAACTAATTTTGGCACAACAGAGTCTGCGGGCGTCATCTAGTTTCAAAATGTAAATAACTTTAAATTCAGTTCCAAAGTCAGTTCCATTATACTGCATTGATACTTACTATGAAATTTCGAGAAGCTCTACATTCTCTACCCCAGCCTCTCTTACCTAAGTGGCGTGATACAATCCAGCTGCGTAGACGGAGCCGTCCAGTCCTCTACATTCTGGAACTTCACGTTGGACGCCTGGAAGACCTCGCACTCCAGCTGGTGGTGAGGGTCCTGCTCGCAGGCGGGGCTGCAGATTGGCCAGGAGCAGTGCGAGCAGACGGTCTGCTCTACGGGGCAGTAGCAGCCGAGGCAGAGGGGAGGGGTGTCTGAAAGTTGGTATTGGAAGTAATATTGTAAATCCGAGAGTATTACTTCTTCACGATTGTGAACAGCTGAACCGATTTTACCGACTAAACCAGCTGAGTCCCATAAAAGGACGTAGGATATATAGATAGGTATATTTTGTCTCGAGAAAATGTACGGTTTCCGCGCGATAATATTCGGCACAACGAAGTTGGGCAACATATTATAGTGCTAGCAATTAAATACATAGAAATGTAGTGTGGCAATTTGCTTCTGATGAACAATCACATGACTGCAGAGGAGCTGTGCGTTTCCGGTTTTAATAACCCCGGAAGAATAAACAGTGCTTGTAGCAGCTTTACGTATAGGTATAGGGTATCTTCGTTCAGAGAAGGTTCGCTTCGAAGAAATGTCCAAAATGTTGCAGGAAAGTGCTGGACATTTTTCTCGGAGGTCCTCCTCCTATTACTCGTAAGGCCTAATTTCTCGGATCTCGCGTGGAGTAACTATGATTTATGAACACAATACAATAATGGGTACCTACTTATCACAATTCACAGCTTACTAAGTATATTTATACAGTGTGTAACAAAATTAAGTGATAATACTTTAGGGTGTGTACGTGTCCCTTGAAGAGAGTTCACTGTGAAAGTAGCAGCTCTGAAAGACGATTTTTTCCCCTTTTGTATGGGCAAGGGCCCGAGCGTCACGAGTTTCCCCACACAAAAATGAAAAAAAATAATTGGTCTTTCAGTGTTGTTACTTTCACAGTGAACTCTCTACAGGGAACACGTACACACCCTAAAGTATTATCACCAATTTTTGTTACACCCTGTATAGTCTACCAACGCTTTTTAAAATAATGGCAATTCACAGAAAGCAGAGAGACAGTCTACAAATCTCCCTATTCCCTAAGCCCTAACATTAAAAAACATAATTAGCCATTAGGTGTGCGTTAATTTTATTACATTCTCTACATTTAAATGTCAATGAGGGCATTTCCGGCACTTGCCTGGTTTTGGTCCAACGACGACCGGTAAATCGCTGAAAATCACTTCGCCACGCTCAATATCCTTTTTCGCGGTCAAATATCTGCCATACTTGTCGTTTTGCGACACACTGTAGTGGCAAATGCCGTCCATACTTAAGATAGGTGCGTTTCCCGAGATAGATCTTGAAGTATTACCAGAGGATTGAGCGTACAGACGATTTACTGAGTCTAATTTTAAATCGTTCGAGAATCGCGCCGTGCGTTAGAAAAGCATTAATTAGACATAGGAATACATTGGAAATTAGCGCTTTCTAGAAGTTTGCTGATGTAAAATAACGTCGCGTCTTGAACTCTTGTGTCTTGAGTTTATTAGGATTTGAAATAGGAAAATTAAACTCTCGCTCAAGAGTCAATACTCTTGACTCTTGAGCGAGAGTACCTATGATTATTAATTTTCCTATTTCAAATCCTAAAAACTACTAATCTTTGTAAAATCTGTACTAGGTAGATACTATTATTATGATTGCGAAAGATCTATCTGTTACCTCTTCACGCCTAAACCGCTAAACCGATTTTGCTGAAATTTTGTATTGGGATACTTTGAGTCCCGGGAAAGCACATTTATGTAAGTATATTATTTTAAAGGATACTTTTTATTCCGGAAAAATGTACGGATCCAGCGCGATAAAAGAATTTTGGTTCAACGGATTAGCGGGCGTCAACATGTTTTTTGAAGAGTTGTTATTTTTAACAAAAAAAATGAAAACCGACTTCCAAGGTAAAAACAATCGTAATATGAACTAAAAAGTATTAAATAACCCTTACTCTTTAATAGTGCCTTTTTCAGAATTTGTCTAAATCTCAACTATTTATGTACACATATATCTTCATTACTTTGAAGTCGGTACCAGTCCCAAAAGTTTCAGATATTCTGACATTACTGAACTCACGATTAAATTAACTGCTACCGATTTCAAAATAATGAAGACTGTAGTATGTACAGTAATAGTTGAGATTTAGACAAATTCTGAAAAAGGCACTATTAAAGAGTAAGGGTTATTTAATACTTTTTAGTTCATATTACGATTGTTTTTACCCTGGAAGTCGGTTTTCATTTTTTTGTTCACAAACAGTGAAATCATCGTCAAAAACATCTGCTTCGATGCAAAATATCACGAAAAGAACCAATAATTGGGTCATAGTGTGATGACCATGGTATAATTATAGTTGTGATGATAATGATTAATCAAATTGATGTGTTGGCTTATGCTTTCAGTTGTTTAAACAACGCCGAAATCCCCAAACCTGTACCTATAAGCATTCAAAAGTTCTGTTCGGTACCTTCGGATCCAGGGTGGTGCGAAGTCTTACTTTTTGGTAGCATTTATCTCGAATGCTTCAGAAAAAATCGAAATCATTATGTGTTTCCATACAAATTTCAAGGAGTCCCCTCGATTCCTCAAGGATCCCATCATCAGATCACCATTTTTGTGAACATGGTACCAAATTCGAGTTAAACCCTATACAACACAAAAATAATTTTGAAAATCGGACCACAAACGGCTGAGTAATCGAGGAACATACAAAAAAAAAGACACATACAGCCGAACGTATTACCTCCTCCTTTTTGGAAGTCGGTTAAAAAGATGGTTAAAAGTATACATAATAGTTAGGATAAATGGGTTTCTTATGTAGGAGTACTCATTTCCCCTCCTCAAAAAAAGGTACTTAATTCCTCACAAGGTTCAAATTGTATTCTAATACCGACAAAATGAGAAACTTGCGACCACATAGATTTTCGATAGAGATAATTTCGACATTATTTACGTTTGTATAAAATATTTATTGTACTTATTTATAAAAATATTAAGAATTAGTTTTTAACGATGATAAATTTTGAAAATATTTTTAATTTTGGATCTGATGTGACGAAATTTGCGCTCTCAAAACTCTGTAATTTTCCTGCAGTACGCGCTGAAATTTTCAGAGAAAGAGTGCCATGTTTGAAACGGGTAAGAAAATGTTTTTCCAGATATTTATTCACAACACTCGTATTAAAGTACCTATTAAATAGCGCCGCGCCGCTATGTAGGGGTAGCTCCTACGTATAAAACTACTACTTATTTGCTACCATACCCAGTTCTGGATTTATAACTACGCGGCTTAGCGCCCTAGGAGGGGCGGCAGCATCCTAAGGGGGCGGCAGCGTCCTAGGAGGGGCGGCAGCATCCTAGGGGGACGGCAGCGCGGCGTCATAGGGGGTGGCAGATTTCATAAAGTGGCCTCCACTCATAAAATATAAATCCGGCACTAACCATACCCCACGAATTTAGTCTGAGCTGAGTCCTAACTATTACCTAACTGCTTACATTTGGTTAATTTAACAGAGCGCAGAGTTAACCTAGACCTACTAGAACACTTTTTTTTTTTTTTGATGCGCAGGGGAAACCCTTTATGGGTGCCCCGGGTTGGGGATGTGCCTCAGCTAAGCTGAAGCACCCCGGGGGTATGTGGGACTCCCGACTTCGGGTTTACCCACTAAAACCACCTGCGGTTTGCCTTCAGCCGTATACGGAGGGATATCCTGGATCTGTCTAACACAGGACTCCCTCCACGACCGGCCGGTCTACCTCACAAGGGACCGGACTTCCACCAAGTTAGGGAACGCTTAGGCAAACTAAAGCGTTCCCCTCGGCGCCGGGACTAGCTAAGCCGGGCAGGTTCCCATCCTGACCCGGAGCCCCGTGGGACGGAAGTTATTGGAGGTTCGCATAGCGACGCCTCCGCACTCCCGTCCTACGCCGGCGGAGCGGAACAGAGGATGGATCATCCTCTCTGTTCCGCTCTGCGGCCTCTTTCTGTGAAAGGACGGTTTCACAGAAAGAAACCGCCGCCTGCCAGGCCTCATCGCTCTCGAGCATGCAGCGTACCATGCTCGGAAGCGAGAGGTCTCCACCCAGCACTGCCACGAGATCGTGGCGCTGCACGGCCCAACGATCGCACACCTCAAGGGTATGCTGGGCCGTGTCCTCCACAGCGCCACATTCATGGCAGGCTGGCGTTGGCTCTCTCCTGGCAACCCTACACAGGTACTCACCGAAGCACCCGTGCCCGGTGAGAACCTGTGTAAGGCGGAAGGTGAGGGGTTTCTTCTTGCGGCGCATCCACGCCTCAAGAACTGGGCGCAGTGCCTCGGCGGTACGTTTTCCGTACCGGGTCTGCGCCAGATCCTCACCCCACCTTCGTAGCAACCACTCTTGCCCCAGCTTTCGCACCCGCGAGAGCTCCTCCCAATTTGGTGACTCACCGAAAAGTGACCTCCTCTGTGAAACAAAGAGGCGCACCTCGGCGAGCACCATAGCCACGAGTTCCCACGGGGGATCTCCAGCCAGAGCAGTGGCTGCCACCCAGGAGACCGTACGGTACCCCCTGATAACCCTCACCGATATGACCCGCTGCGCTCTTCGCAGCTGGGCCTTATTACGGACGGTGAGGGAATCCGCCCAAATTGGAGCACCGTACAGGGCTATACTCCGGCAGACCCCGGAGTACAGCCGCCTGCAGGCTTCGCTGGGCCCCCCTATGTTAGGCAGTAGCCGGCCCAGTGCCGACGCTGCCCTCACGACCTTCGGTCCCAGTTGTTGGAAGTGTGGGCCGAAGGTCCACCTCCCGTCCAGGATGAGTCCAAGACATTTGAGTGTCGGACTCACCCTGACCTCCGACTCCCCGACATGGAGACGTGCACCCGGTGGGGGTCCTTTCCTCCCTGGCCCGTGGAAGAGCACGGCTTCGGTCTTCTCCATGCGAACCCGAAGCCCAAGCTGCTCAATGCGGCTGACAACGAGGCTTATCCCCTCTTCAGCTAGCCGCGCAGCTTCCCTCAGTACGTCTTTCCCCGGAATGTGATATACTTATCGTCTGCATAGCAGACGAAGTCCATTCCGGGGAGGAGGTAATCCTTCCACAGGGCCCAGTCATAGCCAAGGTCCCAGAGGTTCGGACCGAGAACCGAACCTTGTGGAACACCGCAATCGACCTGCACCCTTACTAAGGACCCCGACCGACCCTCGTGCACTATCTCCCTATCGGAGAGGTACGCGTTCAACTGCCTCCCGAGATACGGAGGCACCTCAAAGTAATCAAGTGCCTCCCGTATTACGCTGTGAGGGAGGCTGTTGAAGGCGTTAGCGATGTCCAAGGACACCACTACCACCACCTCCCCTCTGCGTTCCGCCTCCAATGTCACTGACCTTAAGCGCCCTATGGCATCGACGGTCGACCGACCGGCCCGAAACCCGAACTGATCATCTGACAGTCTGGGTCCGGGACCTCCTTCTAAATGCTGAACAAGGCGGGAGGCAATGATGCGTTCTAACGCCTTGCCCACCTCACTCAGCAATACAATCGGCCGCACCGCCGAGGCACTGTTCAGTGGCCGCCCGCCCTTCGGTAGTAGGACAAGGCGGCCTTCCTTCCATGCCTTCGGGAACTGACCGCACTGGAAACAGCGGTTAAACAATTCCCGAAGACTTTCTCCGAGGTGCACGAGAGCTATGGAGAGAACTCTACCATGCAGCCCGTCCGGACCAGGCGCTCTCTTCCTACTACGGAGGCGGAGCATAACTTCCTCCATTTCCAGGTCAGTGACGGGTGGCGGAACACCCTCCTCCATCGAGCCCGGCGTCTGTCGGACCATCCGCGGCGGAACGAAACCCGCCGGGGGGTCAGGGAATAAATCCCGGACGATGCTCCTCAGCAGGTCTGGTTGGAGCGTCTCCGTCAATGGGGCCGACTGTGCGCGAAGTTTATCTCGCGCCCTTTTGTATGGTCGGCCCCAGGGGTCATTTTCCAACCCCTCAACCAGCTCCAGCCACGCTCGCTCTTTGGCCCGACTGATGGCCAACCACAGGATCTGCCTTTTAGCTTGGTAGACCCTGTAGAGTCGGCCATCCCGTTCAACGTCTTGCGGACGTCGCCGCCTGCTGCGGACATACGCACGTCGCGCCGCGTTACAGGCAGCACGGAGGTCGGTCAATTCGGTCGACCACCAGTACACCGCCTTCTGAGTAGGAGGACGACCCCAAACCCGAGGCATGGCCGCTCGGCATACATTCGTAAGCGTGTTACCGAGACAACCAGCAATCTCGTCTACACCCATTCCCTCGAAAGACGGCAGACTCCAGTGGCCGACTATGGCCGCCTCTTCCGCTAGTTCCCGGTCGAACTTGGTAATCGCCCAACGCGGGAACCTGCTACGCCCCCCAGACGACGACGCCGAACTCGATGTGGAGGCTGAAGACACCTCGAACCTAATGTAACGATGGTCCGAGAGCGTCTCCATCTCCGTTTCAACTCTCCAATTTTCCACCTGGCGTGCAATGACAGGAGTGGCAAACGTTAAGTCCACTATGGAAAATCCCGTCTGTCGCACGCACGTAGGGACAGTCCCTCTATTTATAAGAGACAGTCCCGCCGCCACCGCCCATTCTTCCACCTCCCTTCCCTTTGGATTCGTGACCGGAGACCCCCATGCTGAGGACTTAGCGTTGAAGTCTCCCGCCACGATCACGGGGAGAGGGGCAAGTCGCCTAATTAGGGGCCCTAGAACATCGAGGAATTGTTCCAGGGCCGCTAAATTACGGTTCGGGGAGAAGTACACTCCGATGATAGCGACTTCCCCCCCAAACAGCTACCACATATCCGTCCCCTCTCATTCTGGGTATGAGAGGGGGTCCTGCACCTGATCTCACAACCAGCCCTACGGAGCCCAAAGTATCACCCGCCCAATGCGGTTGGGGAGGCACGTAATACGGCTCCGACACAATGCCTAAGCCAATGCCGCACTCCACCATAGTCTGCAAGAGAAGATCTTGAGCCGCGGCGGAGTGATTTATATTGGCCTGTAAGAAGCTGAGATATCCAGGCATTATTCGGACATCTCAGCCTCTGGCGCCACCGAAGAAACCGCCCCCGACGGACGAGGGGGCAGAGAAACCTTACCACGCACTGATGGAGGGTTGCAAACCTTTGTCCCCATGACATGATCAGCCCTCCTACCAGCCTCCGCACACACTAAGCAGTGAGCCTTGGCAACTGTGCAGTCCTTTGCTCTGTGCCCTGGCTGCCCGCACCTATAGCATAGGTCCCGACGGTCCTTATCTGAGGGGCATAAAGGAGCAGTGTGTCCCCGACCCAGACACCTAAAACAATGCATGGGGCGAGGCCCCTCATGCTGCAATCGGACCTTACTCCAGCCGACAACCAAGTAGCCCTGCCGCAGTAGCTTTTTGGCCACCGCCACAGGGCATGTCATGCGGGCAAAGCCGCCTCTAAATGGGCCGCGATTTATTTCCCCGACCCAGACCTGCTCCAAAGGACAACCACCCTCGATCGAAACCGCCGACCGAATCCGCTCCTGAGTCACGGTGTCATCCAGGCCAGTCAGCCTAAAACTAGTTGTTTTGACCGGTCTGACAACATCCGCGACATCAGCTAGCACCTCCGATAGCTTTTTAGCCAGGACATCCGCTTTGTCTCCACTGGAGCGTCCTGGCACCTCAATAAGACGGCCCCCTGTGGCCGAACTTCTTATTTTTAGGGGCCCGATGCCCAGTTCCCTCACACTTCCAATTTTGAGCTGGGCCTTAGTGAGAACCTCACCATACGTGACCCCGGCCTGAGAAGCTTCAGGGCGCAACCTTACAACAACTGCCGAAGAAGAAGGCAGAGTCAATTTTGCACCTTTGGCCAGTTTGGCCTGGGGTACATCCTTCTTTTGTGGCACAGCCTTCTTTTTCGGCTTCTTCCTTCCTACTACCGTCGACCACGCCTCCCTGGTGACGGTATCTGCAGCAGGTTCTGCAGTCACCTTCTGCGACTTAGCAGGTGGAGCATTTGCAGCCGGTACCTTTGCAACTGGCGCATCTGCGGCCTGCTTCTTTGTGGCTGGTGCCGGCAAATTCTGTTGCGGGGCCACCCTCCTTTCTTCTGCATTGGAGGTGGAAGGGCCGAAGTTGGACCATTGTGCCTCCTTCTGCCCCTTCCCTTTCCCTTTGCCCTTCTTAGAGGTCGGGGCTGGCCTCATATCGGGACGAACAGACAGCGGAGGGAAATCTTCCCTCCCTGCAGATCGCTTCGCCGCCTTCTCTGCACGCACCTCCATCCGAGGGACCGTCGTGACCGGAATGACCGGAGATATCGGTCGCTCAACTGAGGCCTTCTTAGCTGCAATTGCAGCCCGAGTCTCCTTCGCGATCCTGGTGTTGTCAGAGGCAAGTGGGGGACGGACAACAACAGGAGGCAACAGTCTGTCCTCTAATGATGCCAATCTGCCATCAACCAGGTTTCCGACCAGCCTGGCGATGCTTGCCTCTAAGACGCCCAGCTGTTCGCTAGACATTGGGCTCAGACTCTTCTTCTGGGCTGCCTCTTTCTTGGCCTCCTCAAAATCCTTTCGGTATGCACGGACCTCCTCCCGGAGATTTGCCACCTCTCGCTTCAAACGATTATTGTCGGCTTTAAGGCGACGGGTCTCTTCAGCCTCCGAACGGGAGGTCAAGGTCTCGAGGACCATCCTCACAACTCCTGCAGCCCGTCGGATCTTGTTAGAATAGCCACCTTTCAGGTTCGTACTCCGACCAGTCAAGCCCAGGATCTCCTTGATGCCGTCTTCTGCCGCCGTCTTTAGGTCCTCAATCCCCATCTGGTCCGGATCAAAATCCAGGGGACCAGGGGGGATCGCGTCAATATCTATGGGCTCTACATTTGACTTACTGTAGACCCTACGGTTAAGAGAGACCGTTATATCAGCCTCTCCAGCCTCCTCGGACGTATCCCTAACTGCAGGACGAGACGTAGACTGTCTACCCGCCGTACCCCTCATCCTGCCGCGCTTGGCCTTGGCCAACTTATCCGCTGCGGCCCCAAAGTCCTCAAGACGGCGCTTTGTTGGACCAGACTCCGACTCCGAGTACGACCAATCGCGACCCAGCAACTCCTCAACGGTGATGCCGCCTCTGAGCTTAAGTCGGTCTAGGGAGGGATCACGTGATACATTACGCGACACATCAGCATCACTCTCCATCCCCGACGCACAAAAACCTTCTAATCTGTCCTCTGCCACAGATTGGCCACAGGCCGCCTCCTTACTGCGGTTCTGCGCAGAAGCCGAAGCCCCATGAGAAGTCCGCAACTCACCCAAAACGTTCTTGAGTCCCCCCTTCTCGGAACTCTTACTTCGTAACGGCGCGGGGGTCGTCAACCGCGAACCGTCCGTCAACTCTATCGTCTCAAGCTGGACAATCGGTGTCCGTAGTGAAAGCATAGAGTCGTCATTCCTGGTCGCCGTTAGGTCCGCTTCCGGTGCGGCAAGGGGCACCGGCCCCGGACCAACGCGCGACGTCGACAAAGCAGCCAATTCATTGTGCGAATCATGTTCCTTATTAAAGCCAAAGTTGTCATTCTCCTCTACGGCATGTTCAGGGCCCCCAGTATACCTGGCCCGATCCCCCGCCGAAGCGGGAGTGTGGGATTCCCCGGCGTTGCCGGAACCCACCCTGGGAGTATTTTTCGCATGCGTACCTTCCATGTTTTGTTCCCCATTTAAGGCTGGGTCAACCTTTGTGCCCTAGTGACCTAAACACCCAGTGGTCATGCAGCCTATCGCCGGGCACGGAACTTCGGCTTCGGGGCCCACAGGCCCATCCATCTCACATACACACACAGAATTACACACACAAACACACATACCGGCGTTCAGCCACCCCTCCCGTGTCACCGTGAAAAGGCTCACGATGGCACGGGGGAGGTGCCGGGACCGGTATCGCCCCCACCTACTAGAACACTAGTCTAATGAGATCTAGGTATAGATAATAATAAGTTACGATCTACATTAGATATATCATATAATACGAGTTAAGTAGGTACCTACCTACGTGGGTTATGCAGTAGCGGTATCAGGGGGGGTTACTACTATGACTAATTATTAAGCGAGACCAACTATCAAGAACTCACGAACACTGTTATTGATACACATTTTTCAAATAAATGTAAGCACTTAGCACACCTATCGAATCTATATCGTCAAATTAAAGAGGCATCAACTAATGTAAGCTGCTTTTATTTAAAAAATTGGCAGAATACCTTATTAGAATCGTTTTTTTTTATCATTGGTTATAGGGTTTCTTGGTTATAGGATGGATCAGTGGGAGAAATGGAAATTTGTAAAGATGACTGTGGTCGCAGAGTTGAGTGTCCGGCAAACGAAGACCCTGAAAGACAAACGCGGATTCCTTTTTGCATTTATCGGGTAATCTGTTTCTTAAGACAATGTCACCGGTTACACGGTCAATTTTTCATCCATCTGATCCATCAATCTGGTACGGATTGATGAAAAATTGATCGTGTACGCCACGGATTGATGGATTGATCGTATTTTTAATATGAACTTTTTGTAACCGTCAATATTCCGTCAATCAGATTGATGGATCAGATTGATGAAAAATTGACCGTGTAACCTGTGACATCGAGTATTGAGTCTAATTGAGTAATATAAGTATTTTACATTGACATAAGAAATTGGTATTTTATAATGAAAGTTCATTAGAATATCAATAGCCCGGCAAAGATCAGAAGATTTCTGATCTTTGCCTATAATATGGACATTAAAAAAAAGCGACGGATGCCCTAAAGTCGAAAAGATCTCTTTAACATTAATTTATTGTATTATATTTCTTTGAATATACTGTTAAATATTTTTGAAGCCATTTAATTTATTTTATAATTTTTAAATTTTTGTATTAATTTATTTATGATTTCTTGAATATAAATAAGTCGAAAGTGACAGAACATCAATAGCGCAATTCCGGTTTTGTGGAGCCACCTAGCGGTAATTTTTGTAACTATATTTGTCTTGTGGTTGGGTTCTCGAGGTGTAGTTCTTGTCAGAATTTCCCTGAATTTTAACAAATCTAAGTAGATTTAGTCGAATTACATATCCTACAGTAAGTATTTGGTTGAAATATTTCAGTAATTTAATTTAATTTTGTGCACTATTTTTCTAATACCGCTTCAAATTATACCGACTGGGCCGGGAGTCTTCTACGTCACACACGTGATTTCTAATCAATTTACTGTTTTAATCATTAATACTATATTTAATCAAGATATAGATCTGTTATACTTTACCGGCGCGTCAATATTTCTTACCAATTTGTCTCGCAAACTGTTTTCATAAAAACTATAACCAAATCAATTAGTAAGGTTTTTATTGAAATGTTCTAGATGATCTATAGGAATAAGGTCAAGTTTGATATTAGAGTGTCTCTTGGATGTAAATTTGTATATAAAACAGTTTTTGCTGGTGTATTTTAGCCGTGACAAAAATGACTAGCAATTATGTGTTGTTATGTAATAGCTACAGAGTTGCAGACTTTATGCAAATGAAGACCTCGACCCTGACACATCTGGCAAACTGCAAAATGTAATTTACAAAACCAAAAATTCAGAGCATCAGTTATATTTCTATACCATACACAAGTTATGAATACCTATCATTTGTCCAAACTAGGTACCTATAACTAGTTTTCATTTATGTATGATCAGTTCAACTTGACTACACCCTCTTTAGGTTTTAAGAAATATGAGGATATAAACCTCAGAATATGGTAAAAAGTGGCCTATTAAACCCACTTTATTTCATCATGTTTTTATTTGTTAACTCTATAGAAATTCCTTAAAAAGTCAACAGTTTGGAAGATATTATATATCAACTTACTACAATTTTATATTATTTTAACAGAAAATGGCCCCACCATACTATGCTGATCTCGGAAAGAAGGCCAATGATGTCTTCTCCAAGGGCTACCACTTTGGTGTGTTCAAACTTGATCTCAAGACCAAGAGCGAGTCTGGTGTTGAATTCAACAGTGGAATTACCTCCAACCAAGAAAGTGGCAAGGTATAGTATTCACTACAATAGTCATAAGTAGGGCCCGGATTTATATGTAAATACCATAGACATAAGAACATATATGGACATGAAATGACCACGAAAGAGGCATGCCTTCAAAATTTGTAAACCAAAAAAGGCGGATTTACTAGAGATGTCACTGAATAATAAAAAAATGTCAATATCGATATTAAGTTTTTTTTATTCAGTGACGTCTCTAGTAAAATCCGCCATTCTAGTCTACAATTTTTGAATTCAAAGAGTCTTTGCCTTTACTATATAAAACTGCCTTATGAGTGGGTTTTATGAAAAAGTTAGCACTCAATAATGCAATATATTAGAATAGGCTACTTGACCTATTTTTTTTTCTTCATTCTAATCGCTTCTTAATCATTCATTTGCACTAAAAAAAACTAATATTTTAATATTTTAAACAGTAGAAACCCATAAAAATGTTGATTGAAAAATATGCCTTTTATATGGCGCCGAAAACACTGTGCGCCATAGTGTGACGTCATGTTTTTTGTATTTTATACTTTCTTTATTGAAAAAAGTTTTATGTGCTAAAAGTATGCTTAAAAAATTAAAAAAGAATTTAGAAATCATTTATAATGTTGAACACTTTTGTAGAAAAGTTTTGGCCATTTCATTTCCTAACTACAATGAATGGAGATGATATATAAAACTGATATTTTATTTGAATTATTCAAGAAAATATATTTTATAAATCTTTCTAGGCTTATTCATATTATTTATGTACAAATAAACTTACATATAACAAGCGCGATAAATAAAAGATATTAAATTACAAATGGGATGATGTCACATCCAGATCGGAAGTACCGCAAAAGCGTTTTCGTCAGTACAATTCCTATTTTCATAAAATCATATTTTCAAATCGACTTTATTTATCAATCATAAGCTTTTATTTCATGATAAGGGTGAAATACAGTTTCCTAGGCCAAGTTCTACTAGAAATATGCATTTTTTCAATGAAATTAAATATATGTCAAGTAGCCTATTGACAACCGAATGTAATATGCATATTTCTCTGAAACTAATGTGAATAGTACCTGTTGTTAGTCTTAGGTTTTTATTGATTGCTGAGTTAAATTGAAATACTGAAATCTATTTCATTGGTGCAGGTATTCGGTACCTTGTCTTCTAAATATGCCGTGAAAGACTATGGACTTACATTCACGGAGAAATGGAACACAGACAACACTCTGGCCACCGACATCACCATCCAGGACAAAATTGCAGCTGGACTGAAAGTAACCCTGGAGGGAACCTTCGCACCACAGACAGGGTAAGCTTTAGTACAAAGAATTTTCTTGAATTTTCTTAAGCGGGAATTCACTACTGGGCTGCCCGACCGTCAGTCGAATAGATAGAGGGCTGCAGCTCGGTCGTGGACTCATGGCCTTGATATTCTTTTTAACAAATGATAGACCAGTATTCGCATTGATTTTTTTGGATTTTTCAATAAGTTCGGTGTAAGTGGCTTTACGTTAATCGGTGTTTTGAATGTTATCCTTGCTTTTAACTTTCCACAAACAAGGATGCGACCGGTAAATGGAAATAAACGAATGTCAAAATTGTTGTTGTTGGTTTTTCTTATGTTTAGTGTTTGTATTGTTTACAATAATATGTTTTAAAATAATATTTTAAGTGGACTCCAGTCGAGCGACTGGAGTCCACTTAAAATATTATTGGAGAGCTCCAAGGCGCAAATGACGATGGGCCGCCCGTTGCGACCATTCATGTACAGACTTGCCCATGCCTGCGCAGGAAAAATGCGATCTCGCGGGCAGGCTGCGGGCACGGGCAGCGGGCATGTCTGTGCCCGTACCTAGGATTTGACGAGCAGATATGCGACAGACCTGCCCGTGACGGGCGGTCCGTGACGGGCGGCCCGTAGCGGGCGGCCCGGTAGTCAATTCCCTGCTAGTTCTGGGTTATCGCTAATCCTGTAATGAAATATCACATTCTTTTACATATTTGCATCGGACAAAAGAGATTACAATGTTTAGTCAAGAATAAATTTTTAAACAGATTTGCCAAAATAAGCCTCAACAAGTTAAGATGTTTTACTATAAGCTTAAAATAATTTGTATAAATATTCTTTCCTTGATTGTATTTTATGAGTACTTATGAGAATCTCATTGTATTTTGCCTGATTGTTAGAATATCTGAATGAGAAAATAATATGAATCAGGCTTAAAAATTATTTATCAATTTTAGAAGCAAATCTGGCAAGCTAAAGACGTCTTTCGCCAACGACATCATCGCTTTGAACACCAATGTCAACTTGGACTTGGCTGGTCCCGTCGTAGACATCGCCGCTGTGCTCAGCTACCAGGGCTGGTTGGCCGGTGCCCAGACCCAACTGGACACGCAGAAGGCCAAGTTCTCCAAGAACAACATCTCCCTGGGCTACCAGACCCACGACTTTGTTCTGCACACACACATGTGAGTATTTATGAATTTTATTATGAGTATTATTCAAAAAAGTAAAAAAATGTTGTATTGAGGACCTACATAATATTTCAAAGTGAAAGGTGGTAACTTGTAAGGGACTAAGAATTTTATTTTTATAACCCAACCCAAGTTTAATGCTTAATAGGTATTTAAGAATGAAAAAAATTCTAGAATAATGTTGTCTTGCAAAGTAATAATTTAATGTTAATTAGAATTTCCTTATGTTAATGTTATATCATAGTAAATTATGATTCAAGTGCTATTTGAATGTCTTTTTCAAGGCCTTTGTAAGGTTTGCTGTGGTTTTGTATTCATAATCTGAGCTTACACTAATAGAATATAGAAGAGGAAATATTTTAGTTTCTGTTGTTTGCATTGAAACTAGTTTAAACAGTTTTGAGACTACATTTTCTTCATTTTAGTTTGTAATGTCATAATTTTACCAGTTTTACAATAAAATGCTTAAAATTGTTTTACTTCTGAATAGATCTGAATCAAATACTTTCAGAAAGTCCCCGCGAGAAGAACCGGCGTAAGATACTTCACAGGGACAATGTTTTGATACCTTCCAATGAGTCCTTGACATAGCGGGCCCCTAGACGATAAATTTATAAATGCAATATAATAAATTGTTCAATGATATTGCACAGTAAAATTGAGCGTCTAGGAGCCCGCATAAACATAATCCCTATGACATGATTAGACATCGGATTATATGCACAATCAAAGTGCCGAAATATGCATGCAAGTATGTACGATAATTGGCCGAAATATGCACAAAATATGCACAATCAAAAGTCACAATTTTTTTTTAAGAGCTTTCTGGTGGTGCCTTTAATAAAAGAGTCAATTTGTTATAATTTCATCAAATCCAGGATTTTTCATTTTTATACAGCACCAATAATAATTTTCTACCAACATTTCCGATTGCAATCTTAATGCCCATGATCCATGGAAGGTTAATAAATCTTCACTACTTTATTCATTTTTTTTACTAATGTTGCCTAATGAAGTGTTTTGATCTATCATACCTCTGTTTTGTGTCCTCGGTGTGTGTCATGATAGCTAGTATGGAGACTACGAGGCCATAAAACTATCGAAATATGCATTATCTACGAAAAATTACTAAAACATGCACTATCGCCTAAATAGTGCCATTATATGCATTTCCAATTAATCCGATGTCTAGACATGATTTTGCCAACCTTCAAATTCATTTTTTTACAGTGACAACGGCAAGGACTGCTCCGGTACGATATACCAGAAGGTGTCAGACAAGCTGGACTGCGGTGTGAACATGAAGTGGTCGTCGGGCTCCAGCGACACGCAGTTCGGAGTCGGCGCCAAGTACGCCCTGGACAGAGACGCCTCCCTGCACGCTAAGATCAACAATAAGTCCCTCATCGGTCTCGGTTACCAACAGAAGCTGCGTGACGGTGGGTCTTGTTTTGTTTTTATATAAAATTAGGGGCACACGGGTCATCTGATGGAAAGCAACTACCTTCGCCCATGGACACTTGCAACATCGGAAGAGCTGCATTTCGTTTATCTTTTCTTTATCAGTCTTATCAGACATCATATGATTTTTACAATAACATTTTTATTTCACGACTCATATGGCATGATATTAAAATAATAGAGCTTCAACTGTTGTCAAGCGTTTTTCTATTGTATTTTTTGTTCAGTTATTCTCTATAGAAAAATTCTAAATGTGTAAGATGTGTGATATGAGCTTTAAGGCAGGGATCAATCTCAATCCAAAACGATAACCTTGCATACAACCAAAGACCAAGCGTATACATACACATCGCAATAAGATTAATTTTAGCTTAGCATAAAACTGTAGTTACTAGGGGCGGATCTTCTCTATTTTTTATGTTTTTTTTTTTAAATATCTTTGGAAATAAATATTAAGAAACGAAATTGTTCGGTTCAGGATATTTTAATATAGATTTACTAACAACTTATTCAAATAAAATGTATAATTATCCTAGTTAATACTTATATTTCGATGAATTAAATTTTTGTCGGAGATGAGTTTGTAAATTAATTACAGCCAATGTATTACGTCTTATAAAAATGTTTATGGTTTAAAGTCTTTTAAATATTGTGTTTTATATCTCATATTTTTTACATTTCGTTATTATATTGGAACTAGGTAAACCAGGAGTCACGGAATAACAAATTGGGGTTTATGCCCGCCTTAAATATTAGTTTTTAACCGACTTCCAAAAAACGAGGAGGTTATATGTTCGGCTGTGGATATTTTTTTTTTTTTATTTTTTTTTATTTTTGTATGTTCAACGATTACTCCGCCGTTTGTGAACCGATTTTCGAAATTTTTGTTTTGTTGTATTAGGTTTCACTCCAATTTGGTACCATGTTCACCAAAGTGGTGATCTGATGATGGGATCCATGAGTAATCGAGGGAACTCCTCGAAATTTATATGGAAACATATGGTGATTTTGATTTTATGAGAAGCATCCTAAGCATATGCTACCAAAACACAAGATTCTGCACCAAGGTATACTATGGTTCCGAAGATACTAAGAGAACTCCGGATTCCTTTTAGATACAAGTTTGGGGGTTTAGGCGCTGTTTTAAGAACTGAAAGCATATGCTACTATACAAATTATATTCATCATCATCATCATAATTTTCACGTCAGGGTCACCAATGTCACCAAAATTGAACATAACAAAATATTCAACCTTATCTCCAGAGCGTAAGGCACGCATTTGACATTACTTCTGAGAAGTAAGTTGCTTCGATAATACAAGTAACATGCTAGAGTGCACAGCTGTCACACTTACCAATCACGGCCACGGGCGGCCGTAGACTTCTCAAGCGATACTATGTATTACAATAATAAAGATAAAGTTTAAAATCATATGACAATGAAAGCCTCGCCGCTGCCGCGCTGCTAAAATTCCGGTTTGGCGCGGCTCTGGCACGTGTCCACTTCGATTTTTTTTAATGTATTGTTCAAAATTATCTGCAGCTGATATTATATTTTGTAAGTGTGACTGTTACCAAATTGTAATAAGATGTAGAATAGTATACAGGTGTATTAGGGCCGATTCACACCGGAATGGCGCAGGCGAGGCGAACAGTTTCAGTGTCATATGATTTTAAACTTTATCTTCATTGTTGTAATAGATATCTACGGCCGCCCGTGGATGCTCGTGGACTCTTGCGGCCGCCGGCGGCGTCAATTTCTCAAGCGATACTATGTATTACAATAAAGTTTAAAATCATATGACACTGAAACTGCTCGCCTCGCCTCTGCCATTCGGTGTGAATCGGCCCTAATCTACGTATAGTACGCGATGATTTTACTAGGTAACTAAAAGCCGACTTCAAAATTATGAAGATTGAGTACAGAAATAGTTGAGTTTTAGCCGAATTCGGAAAAAGGCACCATGAGATAGGAAAAATTATTTAATACTTTTTAGTTCATATTATAAGGATGTTATTATTGTTTTTACCTTGGAAGTCGGTTTTAATTTTTTGTTAAAAATAATAATTATGTATTCTACACACATGATACATATTGTGTTATTTCGCGTCTAATGTATTGTTGATTCATACATACCTTCGTACCTTCGTAATTTGGTGGCATTCGCGTTATGTCAAACTATAACCCGACTAGGTAGGTCCACGATCTGCCTGAATATCGATCGTGCGATATTCCTATAAGTAGAAGCTTTAACATAATAAACCATTTTTCCAGGTGTAACCCTGACGCTGTCTGCGGCCATCGACGGCCAGAACTTCAACGCCGGCGGCCACAAGGTCGGTCTGGCTCTGGAGCTCGAACCCTAAGCATTTATCCGCTAAGGCTTTCTAGTATAATAGTTGACACAGCCAGAAACTGTTATCGGAGAGCATAGAACAGTTCAAGCTTACAGTATTCTATCAGAGAATATTTTCTTGAAGTTGTGACGTCATTTTCCTAATAGCCGTAGCGTCTGTCACGCATTCACCCTCTGTAATTCATTTGAACTATCTATTTACAGTCCGTGTAACGTCTTGTAAATAATTTGATGTGTAATTAACTGATTGAATGAGAATATAATAGTCTGTTGGAATTGTTGTTTTTCTTGTAACCTAAACGATTTATGGGCGCAAAAGTTTTGAGAAATTGAAGGCTACATCATACTCTCCAGGCAAAGTGCCTCATATTCGGAGTTTGCACGCGGAACATAATCACTAGTATGTACAAGAAATTAATTCTCGCTTCACATAATTATAAAGTACTGTTAAACAGGTTGATTCATTCAGACCTACGTAATTTTGTCGGGTTTGAAAAAACCCGATAAAATTGCCTCGATCACAATTTCCATATCCCGACCAAAATAACGAATCTGCCTATGAATCATCTCTGGTGGTAAATAATAAGAAACACCATTCAATAGTAAAAAGTTTATTGTATCATCTCCTCCTCCATGAGTTTAGCCATCCACTCTGGTTCTGCGGCCGCGATCTTCTCTATGAGGCTGTTGACTTGGTAGCACAAACTCTGGATCTGCTTGTCCCACTGCGGGAGAATCTCACGGGCTGGTGAGAAAGAGAAAAAAGTCAAGAGCGAGTTGATGAGGAATACAAGACTTAAATTATAAAGTGAGATATTATTACAATATGGCGACAATATTTTTTATAGTCACGGGCCAAAACCTTGTAAGACTGTTAGATAGTAACAAAACCAGTAATATTGTAGAAAAGTTGTTTTGTAGCCTACTATGTAACTGTGAAATAGTCTCTGCAACACACATAATATTTAATTTCTTATCAAAGAAACGGAATAATTACATTTACACCGTTAAATAACCATAAAATCGCCAGACCGTGACGATCAAAGGGGAACAACCCCAATTTAAAAATCTATATTTTGCCGCCAAATGTCTTAGTTGCAGTGTTGCCAACTGCTAGCCTTGCCGAGTAGCTAGATTATTGTTCAAAAGTTGCTAGATTGCCAGTTTTCGTTCCCCCAATAAGTTGCTAGAAGTAGCTAAATGTAACGGACACGTTTTGCCAACTGCTACATCTACCAAGTGGCTAGATTGATCCTAAAAAGTTACTAGATTTCCAGTTTTTGGCGCTAGAGTAGTTAGTAGGTAGTAGCTTAAGGCCCTATAGACCCCATTTTACATGACTTTGAATCAATAATAAACAAACAAATAGAGACTTTTAAAAGCCAAAAAAAATACACATTGTTGTTTACTTAATGTACTTTGACAATTTGTGGTTCGAAACATAATATTGAAAACTTCACTCGATCAAAAATAACTCCGAAGAGGAGGCTAAATTCGAATATTTTGTGACATATTTCTTATTTTTCATGAAGATTATGATAGTTTTACTTTCAAAAATCATATCTATGAAAAGCTCATAACTTAAAGAAGAATAATTTGTGGTTACATTTTGCATTTTGGTTTAATTATCAAAGAAAAAGGGTTTTTTTCTCCTATTTCGCCCTATCAAGTACGCGGCGAGCGTCGTAACCGCCACTGTACAAGGCGCGCTGATATGAATGTTATTTATATGTCCTTTACGTCGATATTCGTACTGACAGACATCGACCTGCTAATTTTCGGGTCTATAGGGCCTTAACGTATCTTTTAGTTGGTGAGCATAAAATAATCGGCCAAGTGCGAGTCGGACTCGCACACGAAGGGTTCCATACCGCTATAGAGCGAAAGTAAGCCAAAATTGTGCTTTTTTGTGTAGGATGGGATTGGGAGCCCCCTTAAATATATTTTTATTTTATTATTAATTATTAAAGTACAAATAAAATTAAGGATTTAGTGCAAAGTTCAGGTGCCTACAGCCTACCTGGTGCCTTTATTGACTACAAGCAAAAAAAGGCCTAAAAATTACGTTTGTTGTATGGGAAATTAAATATTAACTTTATTTTATTTTAAGTATTTGTTGTTATAGCGGCAACAGAAATAAACAATCTGTGAAAATTTCAGAAGTCTAGCTATAGCGGTTTTTGAGATACAGCCTGAAGACAGAAAGACAGACGGACAGACATCGAAGTCTCAGTAATAGGGTCCCGTTTTTACCCTAAAAAAATATATATTGTTACATTCTTTCTTTCGATTCTCGGTAAATACTCGAAAGATAAAAAGTAGCTAGACATAGTAGCTAAAAAATCTAGCTACAACTTTTTTAAAATTGTAGCTGCCTGATACCGAAAAATAGCTAGATCTAGCTACAAAGTAGCTAAGTTGGCAACACTGCTTAGTTGGCACTTGAAAATGTGCCAAGTATGGGCTGCCCGGCTGCCAAACGTAGTTTTATTGAATACAGGGAAATAGAAGACACGTTGAATCGCGGGTATTACGTAGATAGATATCGATTTTTAAGTGGCCGTGAGCCGGTAGATGTTGGCTTGTTGTTATGCCATAATATGACGCAAGGTGATTCAATACTGCAAAATGCGAAAATTTAATCTCCATTGGACACAAGTCACGACAAAAATATAAAATGATCATTATAGAAAACGATTTTACCCGGGGGGTGAAATAATACTCGAAAAATCATATCTAGGTCAGAGGTTCCCAAACTTATGTTAACTATGTTAAGAACCGCCTTCGACATTTAACCCTTTAACCGCCGAGCTTAAAATCAATTGTCATGCCTCTAGCGCCGGCACCATAAATCGAAAAATTTATATCTACAACAAATAGCTCTTATCTTTTTCGATGTCGATAATAAAGTATAAACTGATATCTAGTATTTGAATCCACAATGCTGTTAGTAAATTATACAGCGCTGGCAAAAACATTAGATAAAAACAGCTTGAATAGTGAAGTGACATAATTCCCGATATTTGTTATTACATTTCAAATAATATTAATTTCATAGTTTCCACGGATTAAATAATTGAGTTTTTTAAATATATAACTTAGTAAGTTAAAGATAGATTTTCAATAGTAGATCAATATCCCATCCCCTTTACACGCATACAATTTCATCTAAATGTCGTAGCAGACAGATAGGAAAGCGTTACTTTGTAATTTATTGTAATTTTATTTCTAATTTAAGTATCCACTACAATCACATTTATCGAAAACATCATCATAAGCACATCAGAAGCGGTCGCCTTTTTCCGACCGTGGCGCAGGATGTGCTGACAACATTCGTTTCTAAACATGCAGGCTAGGGATGGGAATCGTCAATTCAATCACTGAATTTTTTATACTATATCTTATCTTATATCTGTAAAGCAATATATATATATATATATATATATATATATATATATATATATATATATATATATATATATAATTGGAATCTCAGAATCGCCTCGAACGATTTTCATGAAATTTCGTATATAGGGGGTTTCGGCGGCGATAAATCGATCTAGCTAGGAATCATTATCATAAAATGTCATTTTATGTGTGTTCTTTGAATTTTTTGAATCATATAGCTAGTTTATTATAAATTAAGTAAAACAAACACGTTTATTTGTTCAGTAACCATTGCTTTATTTGTTTTATAATAAATTAGTTAGTAAAAACAGAAATGTTTTTATTTATGTGGATTTTTGTATCAGTAAATATCATTGATTATGTCCCGTCCCTACTGTCGGATTTTTCCGACTCGGGCGTTGGACATCAATACACTTTTCTAAGAATATTTTCGGTAATTTATTTAACTTTAAACATTATTTTTAGGTCTTCTAATTAAGAAACTGAAGTGTAATCAATTGTAAGTGATTACTTCGCTAACTATTTACCAAGTATAAACATTATTTTAATATAATACAGTGCTATCAAACAAAACAGGCAGATTAACCGAGTAGTGGTAAATATCGTAAATATCCGACCTTGGCGAAATGGGCACGAAAATATTTGTCGGATTATTCCGACCTTGGCGACTAAAGGGTTAACTAGTCGCCGCTTACAAATTGGGGTCACTCTAGCGCTGATCTGATCAACATGTCCATGCATGCGGCTCTCGCTGATCATGTGACTGGCGATACGCTCGGCGTCAAACTTCCCACCTCTTTTAATGCCCGCTCCACACTCTCGGGAGAATATGAGAAATGAGAATCTCTTGAAGATTCTAACGAATATCTCGTGAGTGTGGAGCGGGCATTACTTACCTTGGAAATCAATGATGTAGGATCTATACTCTTTTTTTTTATGAAATAAGGGGGCAAACGAGCAAACGGGTCACCTGATGGAAAGCAACTTCCGTCGCCCATGGACACTCGCAACATCAGAAGAGCTGCAGGTGCGTTGCCGGCCTTTTAAAGGGTAATAGGGGAGGGTAAGGAAGGGAATAGGGGAGGGTAGGGAAGGAAATAGGGGAGGGTAGGGAAGGAAATAGGGGAGGGTAGGGAAGGGAAAAGGGTAGGGGATTGGGCCTCCGTTAAACTCACTCACTCGGCGAAACACAGCGCAAGCGCTGTTTCACGCCGGTTTTCTGTGAGGACGTGGTATTTCTCCGGTCGAGCCGGCCCATTTGTGCCGAAGCATGGCTCTCCCACGTCTAAGCATTACTCTCACACATACTCACTCTCAAAATGCACTCTCGCGCTGATCTGATCAATATGACCATGCATGCGGCCCTCGCTGATCATGTGGCTGGCGATGCGCTCGGCGCGCGCGGGCGGCGTCTCCAACAACGCTCCGAGCTCAGCGAACGTGATGTTGTTGTACAGCTTGCTGGCAGATAGCAGGTTGTGTTCGAACACCGCGCGGTCCAGGATGGATGACCCGTCTGATGTTGTCGCCTGGTGAGATAAACGTCTTCACTAACCAAAATATTTCATAGCAAATAACTATGTATAAAAAGCCTGTTTGTCTTTAAAAAATCAGCCACATTATCCATAAAATCTTTCGCTGGGATACAATAAGAAAGCAAATAACGACATTTCTAGCTCCATCAGCCAAAAAAATACTTGACAAAATACAGAGAGGAACTATAACTCCACCTTCTGATGCGTCTGCATGAGCGCCTCGAACTCCTGGAGCTCGGAGCGCCTGATGATGCGGTCGAGGTACATCTTCTCCAGGATGCTGTACGCCGGCAGCTGCTGGCAGCGCTCGTCCTTGAACAGCGTCGCCAGCATGCGAGAGCGCTGTTGACCTGTGAGGTGATATGGGATTTACAGCCATGTAAATTATTTATTTGGTTTGCCTAACATCCCAAAAAACAATGGCTTTTGTCAAACGAATAACAAACTACGGCGTAAATCGACTCGCTTCGCAGACGACGGGGTGGGGCGGGCCGGTCAATTTCGCCGCGTACGCCCGTCGATGTCCGCGGCTGCCCGCGCCGCGTACACAAAGCACACGCCGTCTGCGTTACTACATACACGGCGGGCAGCCGCGGACCGGTCTTTTAGCCCGCCGTGTGCGTTGGTAATATAGGATTCCCTTTGTGCTATCGTTCGCGGCGAAATTGACCGGCCCGCCCCGCCCCGTCGTCTGCAAAGCGCCTAAAGGTTTAGAAGTTTAGATGCTATTTTGTTATTCAGAGGCGGCGTAAGGCGTAGGCGACGTGGGCGACCGCCCATGGCCTAGCGGTCTAAGGGGCCTCGCGCCCCTTGGACCACAAAGGTGTTTTCAGGGGTTTACGAGTTTTGATACTCTTGAATTACTCATAAATAAAAAATTTATAAATAAAAGTTTGAGTATCAAAAATTATTTCTTTCAACAAATCCTTCCATTTGCGTCATCCATCAGGGGCAGGGGGCCTCGCATATTTAGGGGGCCTCGCAAGATATATCTTGCCCACATCGAATTTAGGTCTTGCCCCGCCACTGTTATTACTATTGATAATCTGATAAGTTTTAATTTTACAAAGTTACCTGCAGATGCAAGCACTGTGCAAATGAGAGCATTCCTGAGGCAGGTCATACGCTCATCCTCGTGAATTATATTTCTGTATGACAACTCGTTGTACCTTTGTGCAGCTTCAATAAATTTCCTATAAGAAATAAAAATTAAAAACAACTTTTCAATAGCTACCAAAATATACAAACTTGAAACTTCTAAACTAGCAACTTTATTTAAAAGTAAGCCATAGTACACATAATGTGTATGTAAATCTGTAATTTTTAGTATATTTTTTTTATTTTATCCATAGGCAGATTTTCACTTTTGTTAATTAATATGGCATTTAAAAAATTTACCTTCTGTAATCCAAAACTCTAGCATAGCACACTTTGTAATATATCTGGAGCTGTTCATTAGTTGTCTCCGCCTGGAGCAGCGAGGCTCGGTTTACAAAGGCCTCAGCCTGTACTGGGTCATCCACTTCCAAATACAGTCTTGCTATCTTTAAGTAAGTTTCAAGCTTATAATCTACAGAGTATTGCCTAAAAAAAGTATGAAAAAGTTAAATTTTACACCATTTTTATTGAAACTAGCAGAAAATTATTAACATTAAAGTCTCTTTGTCTTCTTGTCTTGTGTTACATTTATAAAAGTTGTTAGAGAACACCACTTATTTATGAAATGTAACTGTTGGTTACATTTCATATTATGATTTGCCGAGTCAGTTATTTTGATTTGAACACCTACTTTTGGCCAGTCTCCAATGGTATACCGACAAGTACATTGGCTGCCTCCTTCCAGTTCTGATTTCTTTCATAAATGTCAGCCAAATGTTGTCTTATACTAGCCACCTGCAAAATATTATAAAGAATGAGTTCAAAGTATTCTATTAGAATCTCATTAAAAAACAATAACAAATAATAATTTGAGCCATTTATTATGTGATTATTAAGTCATAAGGGTTATCACAATTTTTTCTCAATAGTCACATAGTCAATATTATTTTAAGGTACCTCTTTATACATAATAATTGTGTTATTGGTAAAAATGTATAAGATTTTTTTTTTTTTACCTGCTCCTCAAAGGATATAACTCTAGGTTGGATAACATCTAAAGCAAAATGTGACACTTCCTGTGAAACATTGTCGGGCAACAGGGCTAAGTGAGAGCTGACATCTGTGAGAAGCTGCCGGGATATCACAAGACTCACATTCTCGTTCACAACTGAAAGTAAAAAGCATAGTTTTAATGAAAAAGAACACATTTTTATATAACATCAACAATTTGCTTTAATACCTCGATCGTGGGAATCGCAGACAATAGATTTTCAATTGTTATGTGACAGCCAGGTGCCACTTGGCGATTGATGGGTTAATAGTCTTAGCACTATGCAATGAAGAAAATCTATAAATTATAGACAAAGGTCTAGTCGAGAACACTCAATGGATTTCAGAGGAAGCAATGGATTTCAGAAGGAGCAATATAAATACTGTTGGTTTGAAATAAAACCAATAACAATCAGGATGATCTGAAACTGAATAGTGTGCAAAACCCTTCTTTAATCTTTTGCTTAGCAATCTTGAAGATAAGATTCATTAGATATACTGCATGACCAGTAAATACTATGTGTTACTGAAAACTATCTCAAACTCAAACTCAAAACTCAAACTCAAATTTTTTTATTCAGAATAAATTTTTGCAAATATTTTCTGAAAGTCTACATGATGCCTACCACCGGTTCGGGAACTAACCCGGCGAGAAGAACCGGCGTAAGAAACTCGCAGGGGGCCCACTTTATTTACCAAAAAAAGTGAGAAAAAAATTAATCTTTTAAAATAAAGTTTACAATGCTGTAACTTAAAATTATACAATGTCAACATACATACATAAATGTAAGTCATAAAATAATGTAGAAGTAGCCTTGCAAGCAGCCATCCTACTCCCAAGATGTGCCGTCGTTTATGAAATCATTGACCTTATAATAGGCTTTGGCACACAAACGTTCTTTGACTACTTTTTTAAATTTATTAATGGAAAGATTCTGAACGTTTTCTGGGATTTTATTGTAAAGGCGTACACATTGACCTTTAAAAGATTTACTAACTTTACTAAGTCTGATCACCGGTATTTCTAGTTTATACTTATTTCTAGTGTTTCTTCCGTGACTGTCACTTTTGGTTGTAAATTTACTAAGATTCTTTTTAACATATAAAACATTATCCAAAATGTATTGAGAAGCAACAGTTAGAATACCAATTTCTTTAAACTTTTCTCTCAGAGATTCAAAAGCTGACATTTTATAAATTGAACGTATAGCTCGCTTCTGCAGCACAAAAATCGTATTAATGTCGGCAGCGTTTCCCCATAAGAGGATGCCATACGACATTCTACTATGAAAATAACTGAAATAAACTAGTCTTGCTGTGTCTTCGTCAGCAATTTCCCGTATTTTTCTGACTGCGTATGCTGCAGAACTGAGCCTATCTGCAAGATTAGCAATATGAGGACCCCACTGTAGTTTACTATCTAGTGTAATGCCTAAGAATACAGTGGTGTCCACCAAATCCATCTTCTCATCATTTAATAGTATATTGGTTTTAACTTGCCTAACATTGGGCAAAGTAAATTTTAAACATTTAGTTTTCTTAGAATTTAGAAGTAAGTTATTAACGTTAAACCAATGTACTATTTTTGAGAGAGCACTATTTACCTCGTCATAATTTGACTGTTGTCGCTTCACTTTAAAAATAAGTGAAGTGTCATCAGCAAAAAGTACTATCTCATTATCATTATCCTTAACAAGATAAGGTAAGTCGTTTATGTAGATGAGAAAAAGGAATGGACCTAAAATGGATCCCTGTGGGACGCCTAATTCTATTTTGGTCCCATTGGACCTTTTACTATTAATGTCAACCCTTTGAGTTCTATTTTTGAGGTAAGATGTCAAAAGGTTGAGTGCTGAGTCCCTAATGCCATAGTGGTGCAATTTCCTGATTAATGTAGCATGCTCAACACAGTCAAAAGCCTTGGAGAGGTCGCAAAAAACCCCTAGGGCATCCTGCGAGTCCTCCCATGCTTCAAATATACTATAAAGAAGACCTATACCAGCATCCGTTGTGGATCGACCCTTAGTAAAACCATATTGATTTTTGTGCAATAAATTATTTAAGTTAAAATGTAACAGTAACTGATTTAAAAACTATGTAAAGTACTTACTAGCTTCTACAAATACTTTAAGCCCCTCTACCAGCTCTCGTTCGGGGTTGTTCAAAATCTCCAACAAAACACTGCGGTACCTAGTACAGAAGATTGATACTTTATATAACCCTGAATTATTATTAAAATATTACGAAAACGATAGTCAAACTCACTTTTCGGCCTGATCCTTATGGAGACCTCCAGAATTTCTGAGTTCACTTAAATACTGTCGTAACCCTTGCAAGCTTAACGCCATAGCTTTAGCGTAATTTTTACTGAAAGTATAGAAATTCCAATACTTATGGTTTCAATAAATATATTTGAAGCCTTTTCTAAACATTACAATAACACTTCTTCTTCTTCTTCTTTTTTAAAAATAAATGGCCAAAGAGGATGTAAACTGTATACTACGTAACAAGAGGTCGGACTTAGAAGAAAAAAAATAAACATCCGTTATTTTTTTAATTTGAAACTAAACGAGAAAATTTTTAAGTGCAAAACCTTGCACTCTAAACTTAAAAAATTAAAAAAAAATAAAAAAGAAATGAGCTCAAATAAATGTTTTATTTCAATAAAAATTATTGTACATAACTAAATAAATAGGCTAATAAGGTAAATTAAACAATAAAACAGATTTAATCCACAAGCTTTTGTTGATTTCTATTAATAATATTATAGTACAGTTTTATGTATTTTATTTATAAATATAATAGAATAGCTGTCTATGCTACTCTACTAACTACTTGATTGGCTTATACAGTAAACTCTATATAGGGAGGGGATTAAAGCTGCGCGTCCACCAGGTCGGAATCGGGCCGTACGGTGCGGACGGCGCGTCGTGTAGTCATATATTTGTCAGGCGCAGAATGACGTTCCAGTACTTCTAGTGCAGTTCACAGTAGTCAATACCATAAATACAAAGCAACAAATCCGTCCGCTGCGTACCTACGCTCCGATTCCGATCCAGTGGACGCGCACCTTTATACATACACACTTAAGTATCATTACTTTGTTTTGTTACACCCTGTATACGACAGCTGAAATCTACCGCATGGGCTCAGGCCAGCTGCATACCACCTCACGTCATGATCAGAGGATTTTTCCTTGGTGGCCGTAACCGCTCATAATCCCATACCTTCCTTCTCCTCCTAAAATCTCCTAAAAACAGCTATTGCTTGCAGACTAAAATGTTGCAAACTAGTACAGGGACCTAAAAATTCTGAAATTAATTAAACACTTTTCATTTACTACATTTCCATACAGTTTACATAAATTATTAAGTATACTTATCAACCTTATGTATTATTACAATAAAACAATATACACATTTTATTTATTTATTTTATTTAAAAACTTTTTGCACATTGCAGCACAAAGGCGGGCTTAATGCCTTGTGGCATTTTCTTCCAGCCAAACCTTAGGGTGTTGCAGAGATAGTGAGGTAGATGCAAACATTTAGAGGACAGAGGGATTAAAATATTTTGTAATTAACAATATGATAATATAAATAAATATATAGGTACATCATCTTAATATATACTTAATTCAAAATAAAATAAATATAATACATACAATATACATACAAACATATTTAAAATATATACTTACACAATATTATGTATAAATATGTATAAACTAAACTACTAAATATAAAATATAAATTAACAAAAAATTAAAACCGACTTCCAAGGTAAAAACAATATTAATAGCATCCTTATAATATGAACTAAAAAGTATTAAATAATTTTTCCTATCTAATATGTAGTGCCTTTTCCCGAATTCGGCTAAACTTCAACTATTTCTGTACTCAATCTTCATCATTTTGAAGTCGGTACCAGATATAGCTGAATCTTTATTTCTTTGACAGAAAATTTGAAACTTTTGGAACTGGCACCGACTTCAAAATTATGAAGATTGAGTACAGAAATAGTTGAAGTTTAGCCGAATTCGGGAAAAGGCACTACATATTAGATAGGAAAAATTATTTAATACTTTTTAGTTCATATTATAAGGATGCTATTAATATTGTTTTTACCTTGGAAGTCGGTTTTAATTTTTTGTTAAAAATAATAATTTCACTCTTTTTAGTTACCTAGTAGGTAAACTGTTAGTGCCAATTCAAATTGTATAAAAAATAGTTTCATATTGTCTTCACTAGATGTCACTGAGGCGCTCCTGTGTCGCGCTATCGCTTGTACGTAGAAGTTTTATATAGGTAGTTGTAACTTGTGACAGATTTTCGTTGTGTTGTTGAAAGTTTGTAAGCAACTGACGTCTGACAACTCAACAGTGAGCTTGGTGTGAGCAGTGAGCATTGAATTGACAACATAAATCATAATATTGAGTGGTAATTGATCTCGTATAATTGTTATTAAAGGTGAACGCAGATTTGGCCGCACCGCACGCACCGCAGTCGCCGCATTCGCAATTCTTCATATTATTATGAAGTTGCGAAGACTGCGGCGCGGGTAGGTAGGTATGCGAGCTTGCCTATAACTTCATATAAAGAATTCCGAATGCGGCGACTGCGGTGCGTGCGGTGCGGCCAAATCTGCGTTCACCTTAAGTTGACCTCCGTCATAGTCCGCGAATTTATAAGTGGTCGTCGGTGGTACTACGTATATTCTACGTATCTTATTACAATTTGTTAAGACTGATATGAGTCATACGGCATACCCCAAGCCCCAAATATCAGGTAGATAGATAAATTTAAACAATACATTTAAAAAGATCTAAGTGAACACGTGCTGCAAAATGCTCGCAGCGTGGCATCACAATAGACATAACTACCAGTACTTCGACTGCTATGAGACTGACGAGTATTAATATCTGTCGTTTCTTTCGTGTTTCGCCAGGATAAGTTAAAGGCTGGCGCGCTGGCTGGTATAATTTAATTTTAAAAATAAGATTTTGAAATTGAATTCTGACAGTTTTCTTTGCATGTGCCAAAATATAAACAACTAAATTTGTAGGTTACGACCCTAGCGACGACTTTTGTCATAATACGTCAAACTTAAAATAATTACATCAGTTCTAAGTCGGCATACTCTATCATTCTGTCTACTCCGGCGGCATGCCGCATGCCCTGACATTCCAGTTAGAACTTGAATACGATGTTTACGTACGCGTCGCCGCGCCGCGCGCGGCGACGCCGTTGCCTCTGCGGCGCCGACCGCCGTGTATATTCAACAGCCTATAATAATTGGTGTTGTTATGTACATAATTATTATTATTGTATCCATACCTATGCCTTGTACTATTATCTATTTTGTGCCATGAGACATTGGTGACCTTAACACGACGTGGTAATGATGATGATGACGATGATGATGATGATGAATTTGAATTGCATGGTAGCATATGCTTTCTGTTCTTAAAACAACGCCGAAACTCCCAAACGTGTATCTATAAAGAGTCAGGAGTTCTCTCAGCATCTTCGAAACCATGGTATACCTTGACCCAATATTTGACTTTTTGGTAGCATATTCTTAGTACACTTCACATAAAACCAAAATCACCATATGTTTCCATATAAATTTCGAGGAGTTCCCTCGATTACTCCTGGATCCCATCATCAGGTCACCACTTTTGTGAACATGGTACCAAATTGGAGTGAAACCTAATACAACAAATCAAAAATTTCGAAAATCGGTTCACAAAAGGCGGAGTAATCGTTGAACATACAAAAATAAAAAAAAAATAAAAAAAATATCCACAGCCGAACATATAACCTCCTCGTTTTTTGGAAGTCGGTTAAAAAAAAATAATAGTAATATATATTACATAGATTATAGATGGATAAAATAACTAAATAATATCGATTTTGTTGTCTCATTTAGTTAATGATTTAAGGTAATGTTCATGAACTTTACGTTTAAACAATTCTTTAGTTTTGGACATCCTAATTTCTTTTGGAAGTGAATTCCAAAGGAGAATTGATTGAACATGAAAGGAAGAGTGGACGGGAGTGGAACTATGGGGAGGACATTGGAGACGTAAATTATTGGTGGAACGGAGATTTCTGTCATGGTTGCTGCCTAGGTATTCGAAATGAGGAGTTAGGTAGCTGGGAGCGGAGGGGGAGTATAGTATGGAATAGAGCATGCACACTGCCCGCTGGGCTCGGCGTTGGCGAACTGGGAGCCAGCGTAATTTTGAGCGGTAGGAGGAGACGTGATCGTACTTGCGGAGGCTGAAAACAAATCTAATGCAGTTATTCAGGAGACGATCTAGTTTGTTAAGGAGGTCCGCATTAAGATCAAGATAGCAAACGTCGCAGTAATCAATTATTGGGAGTATAAGAGTCTGAACTAGCATCAATTTTATACACGATGGTAAGAAATTTTTGAGTCGGTATAATGTTCGCAAAGAGTATGCGACTTTATTACTGACGCTAGCAATTTGTGTATGCCAGTCTAAGTTAGCGTCGATGTGTAAACCGAGGTCCTTAACACAAGAGCTATAGGGTATAATACTACTGTTAAACATTAGCGCTGGAATAGATCTAGTGTCGACTCTTCTTAGAACTCTCGGACTTCCTATTAAAATGGCCTGACACTTAGCCGCATTAACCGACAATCCGAAATTTTAACATTTTCCAAATTAACTGCATACTGATATACATTATAATATTTTCTATGAAATAATAATCTATCTTTTTCATATTAATATAGTTTAAGTTGTAAATTATTGTACAAATATGCAAATAATACTACGACATACTTTGTATTAGAACATGGTATGACATAGTTATGTTTTGCTTCAATTTATCAATTTACGGTTACATTTACATTTTACAATGGCGTACCTTTCGTTTTTCATTAATTAATCCACTTAATTTACAATTTTTGTATGAGTTGCTGCAAAATAATTTTCACAAAATGAAAATCGAACTTTGAATTTTAAATTCCTTCTTCGTCTTTTTTCTCATGTAGTTTATATTCTCTATGGTCTTTTTTATCAGCCAATCACAGTCGACCTTGCACAGATTAGCTGATTAGGTACAGTAGCTACGTTTAAATTTGGAACCCAAATTTTTTTTTGTTCGGGAATTTCGTCCACCTGTAAATGGCCCCGTAGTCAGGGCTTCATAACGTTATCGAATAACAGAAAAAATATCGTTACGTACCGTTATTTTCATAATGGTAGCCAGATAACGTTATTTTTTTAACGATATTTAGTAAAATAACGTTATATTTACCGTTATTATTATAACGATATTTTTTCGATAAGTATAAACGAAAAAATATCGTTATGATAATAACGGTAAATATAACGTTATTTTCTGGTATCAGGTATGCGATCGTGCACGGTACACTAAATCTCACTCGCAGCCCACTTTTTTTGCGAGATTTGTGTGAAAATACAAAGAAAAAATACACCTTATAAGCGTGATTACGTTTAGAAAATTTTCCCGCTTATCATGACTTTCTTGACGGACTATAACGTTATCAAAGAACATATATTTACCGTTATAAATCCTATATAACGTTATAACATTAACCGCTATTAATATCAATTTTTAACGTTATTTTTAATATCGGTTAAATTTTCATAACGTTATCTATGCCCTTGAAGCAGTAACATTATGAAAAAATAACGTTATTTGAAGCCCTGCCGCGTAGGCGAGTTTGACAGCTGTCAAACTCGTATGCAGCTACTTCACTTCGTGTGAATTTGACAGTTTTGACGGTTCGCAGCAAACCGTCAAATTTGACACGTGGGCTTAGTGCTGCCAATTTAACAAATATCTGCCATTTTGCCTTATAAATTATAATATAAGGAAAAATATTTATTGTATTAAATTTAACGCAAAACTTAACTCTTACGGCTCCAGTCTTTACTTTTAAAATAATTGGGGTTTTAGAATAGAATAGATTTTTTTTATTTGTACAAAAACTAAACTACAGAAGAAACACGCTAAAAGAATCCGTACAAAATATAGGCGGTCTTACCGCAAATTTTTTTTTTTTACATAATTTTTTGCTCTCTAATGCATGCGCTCTTTGTCTCCACATACGAATTTGTGATTTTTTACTTGGACATTTCTCGAAATTTGTTTTTAGTTATTAGTATAAGCTGTGCTTTTGATTATTCTTCTTGAATAGTTAATTAATATTTTCGACCCAGCTCTAACGCAACCAAAATTTTAATGAGAGGTTTTCTTACTTTTTATCTCCACCAGACGGCGCGACGATAGACACTTCTAGATCTTCTAGGTTCCCCACCGATCTGAAATTATCTGCAGGTTGGCATCACGGATACATATTGGTAGTGTTTCTAAAAAATATCAGTGTACTGTCAAGTGTGGTATAAATCAAAATATCTTAAGTCTAAGCGATCACTGTCCTAAGCGATAAGGCCTAAGCGGCAGTATACTGGTAATGGTAATGAAAAGCTTGTCAAACTGAAAACTGATAAGTGACAACAGTTTTG